>JANITW010000008.1:49541383-49553797 GCA_027564335.1 Erythroxylum williamsii
TTATGGTGGGGGAGGAATGCGAGATTACTTAGTAACAAACATAAAGACTTAGACACCATAATCAAAGTAAACATCAGTAGAATACGTGAACTATAGCATATAAGGGGTAGCAACTACTGCTCTCCTCGAGAATGATAAGTAAATGAAGACTATATCAACTTCATTTATTGAAACTCCTTGTTTTGTTGTTTTAACTTGGTTTAACTTGTAAGTTACTTCAGTAAGTAGCCCTCAGTTTGCTTTGTACGGAGTAAATTAGCCATATATTTGCATTTGGAGCTTTTGCCTAACATTATTATTCTTTTAATTTTACAAAGCATATGTAGCAAGTTTTGTTGGGGGAGAAAATGTTGGGAATATCCGTACTGAGTTTAGTTGAGACTTTAATTTACTATTGAATCCCCTTTAATGAGGATATCAAACTGCTACAATGATTCTCAAGAGTCTTGCAATTTTTACTATTAAATCTCTCTTCCAATTTTTTCTTCATTTCTTCATATTTTTTCCTTGTCGGTAGGATCAGGTAATAGTTCTAGGTCAGATAAAACTTTTAAGTAAGTTTTTAAAACATAAGAACCGAAAAAGTACCTAGGCGTAGCGGGGACAACTTCGTCCACTGGAGACATCGTAGTTCCACCTTTTCCTTTGGCCTTAAAATGATTAAGAAAACTAATATGCTACATAAGCAAAGCAATGAACATTTTAGTTAGATGTTTCCATTTATTTCCTTTCTAATTAATAGGGTTATAAAACTTTGCAAATAATGTGAGATTTTCAGATTTTAATAATATTTAAATTCATATTTTCATAATTTAATCTCAAATTTAAGACCATATTAGAAGCAGAAGCGAGCAACAATTTGAGTTCAAAGGTATTCAAGTCTACGCCTTACATTGAAAAATAAAAGTTCAAGAATACATTTTAATTAATTAATGGTGAAAGTAATCATAATGTCTGGGTTGCTAGTTATTGTTAGGCATCTACTTATGACCAGATATGGCTAAGAACATGGTCATCAAAGGGGGCACCGAGTAGCATACGGCACACTTGAGATTATTTAACTTGAGACCAAAAAAAAAAAAAAAACATAAATGTCCCTTGGTTTAACTTATGGCTCTGGTCAATATTTTGAAACTCAGATCGGTCATCGAATCAGAAATTTTATTGATCACCGGTTTGATCGGTTCAACCGGTTCAACTATCGGTCAAACCGTTGTGACGTCGTAATTATGCAATAATTATATTTAATTATATATAATATTAAAAATATTAAAAAATACCAAAAAATAAAAAAAAAATTTTATTAAACCAGTAGTCGGATCGGTCTGACTGGTCAATTGACCGGTTTTAACCAGTTCTCACTGAATCAATTAAAAACTAATTTTTAAAGATAAATTGGACCAAATAGTTAACCGATTATCAAATCGATCAAATTGATCGGTCAGATCTAATTTTCAAATCAGAGACTCTAGCTTATAAAGTTGGTCGGCGAAGACGATTCATTATGTTAATTTTTTACACTAAAGGAACTGCTCTTAGAGGGAAAAAGATGCATAAAGAACAAAATCGACAATTATGGATGTTGACTAAAGCCAACTTTTACAAAACTGGTTAGGTAGGTACTAGCCACGACTACGCACATAATTAATCTAAGGGCTCAAAAACTAGGGGTAGGTTGTAGCCACGACTAAGACTACGTACATAATTAATCTAAGGGCTCAAAAACTGCCGTCCGGTTTCCGTGGTTTAAAATGATTGCACGTTCACCTAAGATGAAAATTTTGCCGCTTGTTATTGTCAGCTTTAAAGGTGGGGTGAGAAGAAAGCAGAATTGATTAAGTTCAACGAATCCAGACACTCTCCGGACTTCACTCGTTTTAGTCATTGCTCAACTTTTAACGTTCTTGCACATTCGAGGGTCTAAACGCAGCTACGAGATAGTTACTATGCTGGATGAGTTTTGAATTTTAAAATATACACTTCTTAAATTAAGGTAGCTTTTTACTCTGAGTGGAATGGCTTGCAATTTTGTGACTTGTATTATTAATTGATTGTTTTGTCCATTTAAACTATATGCATCAATAAACAACTTATTTGACATAAACCTATTTTAATTGATCATTGTTTTGTTGATTTAGACTTGGCAATTGTTTTGTCCATTTAACCCTATCTTCAAGCTCATGTTGGTCCTCTCCAGAACGTTATGGAGTTTACTCAATATTAGGCTATTTTGGATGAAAATTTAGTTGTATCATACACGAGTCATTTTTATATATAAAATATCTATTGGGAGAAACCAGGTAGATTTAAGATTCCATGTAAAAAACACATTTGGCTTAAGTGCATTTTTATAAAAGGAAAAAAAAGGAAATCATTTCCAAAACCTTAAATTTACTTCTAATCCCTAAATTTATCCTCTTTCGGAAACTTAGCAAAAGGGGATGTTTGCATCATCACTATCGATCAAGGGGTTGTCTTGCCTCCTTCACACATCATCATTGTCGATCACTTCAATCCTTTTTGCCGATCTGCCTTCTAGTCCTTCGACATAAATGTTTTCTCTAGCAATCACCAAGTATGTTCACTTTGATCTCTCCTTTGGAGCTAAAAGTATATGGGTAGTTCATAGTTGTAGATAATTATATGGTTGAACTACAGATGTCAAAAAGCTTTAAACTTCGTTGTTTTTGTCATAAAATTTACGTTTTGTTGTTGCATACTTTTTGGTTGTTGATTTTATGATTTTATTGATTTGGAGAGTGTATTAGTGTTACTTATGTAGATAGTGAGTAGTAACTCAATTCATGATTAGATTTTAAACAAGCAGTGGAAAGTAGTGATGTACTTATATTTATTGAAGCCCCTAGTTGGTAATAGCTCATGCTCCCTTCTATTTTTACTCCTTTGATTCCTTTTAACGTTATAATAAAACCATATGAATATGATATGCATCATGTGCTATGCTTCAATTTCTCACTTTGACTTCGGGGTTAGCATTTCACCATTTTGACTTTGTCTTAAACATTAGTTGTGGATTTAGGAATTTGGGTGATTGAAGGGTTTACACTACTCACTGTTCTCATTTTTTTCCTAAATTCCTTCACTCTCATTTTACCATTCTTCTTCCCCGAAAGTTCTTTTTCCTTCTACAATTGTCCTACATTTTCAAAGACATCAACTGGGAATACTTGATAATGAGCTCAATTAGTAATTCTTCAAGGTAATGAGGTCAATTAAAGGATTTAGTTTGTTGTTTTATTGGTTGTGATGAAGGGTTTACTAGAAATTTTTGAAAATTTCATCCTTCACAGTAGAGGAACATGTTCTAACATTGATTCGACGTCATACAAGCTGATTTCTTCAACTTACCCAATCAAATGGGACTATGACGAAGAGGCTAAATATTGTTACTATAACATGAAAGCACCTAGATGGACTTCCTAGATTGATGAAAATCCAAGAAGAAGGTTTTATAGCTATCAACTATTTCCAGTAATTTTGTATATTTTGATGCTATTTTATATAAATATGTTCATATTTTTCTTTAATGAATTGCTCTTTTTTTTCATGGTAGAGTGAAAATGTTTGTGGATTTCATAAATGGCATGATCAAAGATTTTCTCCAAGAACAAGACAAATTATTTTAGAGCTAAAAAACATAGAGAAGATGTTACACCATCAAACTAGTATATTAAAGGTTGAAGTGGCAAAGTTAAGAGAAAATGTTATAGATTATTTGGAAGCTGAAATTATTACAAAAAATTTGAAATTAAAGAATGAGCTACATGCCATGAGGAGTAGTAATGAAACACATTCAACAAAATGTTGGAAATTTGTAGCTTGCTCAAGCCTTTGTTCACTAGTTTCGCTTCTACTTATTGGGTAAGTCAGGGTTTGAGTGGAGTGTATATTGCAATTATTTTAAGTTTCAACATCTAGAACCATATTATGATTGTTACATTAAGGATTTATATGTTAGAGAATCTGTGTTCTAAAATTATAGGGTTAATTGTTCACTTGTAACTCTTTGTATTAACAATGTATATCTTGTGTATCCTTTTTATTTTTAAAGGTTACAAGTGAATTTTTTCTATTGTTATCTTGATACTAGCAAATGAATTTTTGAGGTTGACGTATCAAGTTAAAGTAATGGTTATCTTCACATAATCTTGTTCAATTCAACTAGATGATAACTTTTTTCCTTGCTTCATAGGACTACCATGATCTCCTTTATATTGCCTAAATGTAATTAAGCTTACAAAGTTGTTTTTGGCATACATATATAAATGCATTTTCATCATCTAGCATTCATAATCTTCAAAAAAAATAAAATAAAAGAAAAGAATTCTGACTGAAAATGCCTATGATTGCATTCATTCATATAATAACATGTAAATGCCAATAAGATCCTAATGACATTAAATAGTTATCTAACATATCAACCATTTTCATTACACAAATATCATAAAATTGATGGATACAAGTATCATCCAATGTTCATTACATAAAACATTAACAAACATAGTTTTATGTGCATTTTCTCCTTTCCCTTTAAAGATGCAGTTTGATTTTCTTGACTTGGATTCACATACCTAATAATAGCTTGTTTGCTCTTTTCTAATTTCTGCCTAGGGTTTATTAGCCTTTAACTTGGCCGTTCAGGTTGTAGTAAGATTAGTAAGATGCAAACATTATTAACTTTAATTGTATCACCTAATTAATTTTTAATAAGAACGCAAAAATTAAACATCTAATTAATGTTTACTATGAATGCAAAAATTTAACACTTACATTTAGCATCTGGAACCCTATTGTTGGATTTGTGTGTATCCCTATCCCTTCCATCCGTTTCTTGAACTTCCTATTTGCTTCATGTTGAAGAGAAGAGTATGTGACAAGCCTTTTTTTCTAAATTTTTAGGCTACATCTGCCAACACCAAATATCCTCATTCTACTTTCATCATCTGCAACATCATAATTAGGCCCTCTTGACCTTGAAATGACATTTGAAAATTTCCTTTAGTGGTCTTTTTAGTAGTGTCCTTTTAAGATGTAGATATATTTGTTGTTTTGAAGCACCTCCAAGTGATGGGAGAATAACTAAAGTTGTTGCATTTGCACTTCCATATACATGAGCAGTAGTTGAGGTGTTGATAGTACCTGTAGCAATTATAGCACCAGTAGATACAAACATAGTTGCAGAGGCAAAGGCAAAGGCATTTGCTCCTCTCTTTTTTTCTTTCCCCTTTCAGCATTGTTAAATGCAAATGTAGAGGTATTTACTGAGATATTTGTGTTGGTTTCAACTATTGAGATGTTTTCTCGAGTTGACTATGAATTGATTTTGTTTTTCTCCATATCAAAATGAGTTGACTAGGCTCGTTAAGGACTTTGAAACTGGGTTGGAACCTAATATTGATAATAACAAAAAAGAAAAAAACTACTATTACATTTCCACTACTATAAAAAAAAGAATCTTAGTTGTACCAAAGAAAAGACAAAATAATCTAGAAATTACCTCTCTACCCTTCCAAGGACGCCCTCTTTTGTTATTTCCTTCTTCATGACAGTGGTTGCATGTTATAATCACGCCCCTCTCATTAAGGCCTTTTATTAGCTATTTTTGGCCTACCAGGTCCTTGTTTGAATTTTGGTGGGCTAATAGTTTCTTCATTGGTAATGGGTCAGTCCTTCATACCATGCGTTGGTTGAATAGCCTTCCTATATATCTTCTACAAGAGCAAGATTTGTCCTGAAGCCTCACCACATATATGTTCTCACTATGAACAATCTCATACCCTCCTTCTCTATTGTGATGTACTGAGCAATGTTAGCACTCTTATTAATACTTCCCATATTCTTGGCCCCAAATTTCCTTTCCACTTGGCAGCCTCTTTTCTTTTTCTCATAATTCTTTTCATCATTTCTCTTCTAATGTGCTCAAACCTTAAAATTGACAATTTTCTTGCATGAAGAAGAGTCTTATTGAATGCCTCATATAAGTTTTTCTCAACTAACTCAATCATATAATCTTCCCTTTGGAATGCCATGTACCATTGCTGAAGTAGTGCATAGTTCTTAATATATTCTACTGCCCTTTCCTTCTTGACTCTTAACTTTTCCAAATTTTCTTCAAACTCCCTTATTGTACAGGATTTTACTATCTTCCAAAAGTTTTCCTTCATCTCTTCCCCTTTATATCCTCTTCCTTGCTAATTCACATAAACATGTCAAGCACAAAATCTGTACTCAACATCTGAACACAAATCTACAATGGCTATATTAAGTCCCTATAACAAAAAAAACATAACCATTTCAGTAGGAAAAATCATAAACATTTCAGTTTATTTCATAACAATTATAATAGGCACATAAATAGTATAAAAATAAAAGTAAATAATGTGATGTGAAACTTTTACCTTTTGTTGGTCTGTCATTATAGTCCAACCAATTCCAAAGCCCAAGTGAAGTAAATCTTTTTGCAATCTTTCAATGAACCACTTCCAGGTGATAGTAGTCTCATCTTCAACCATAGCCCAAGTAAAAGGAAACATTTGATTGTTTCTATCTCTTCCCACATCACATAAAAGTTCACCCTTAGTTATGGTCTTAAGTCAACACCCATCTAAGCCAAGATAAAGCCTTCAGACATGCTTAAACCCATGTTTAAGAGCTTTTAAACATATCTACATTCTTTCAAAAATAGGTAGAGATATTGGAATTGGACGAGACATTATCATTTTAACTATAATACCTAGATTGGTCTACCTAATGACTTCAGCAAAAGACCAAAGGTTCCCAAATTCCTCTTCATGTTGATGACAACACTGCCTAATATTTTTCTCTTTGCTGTTGTCAACATACTCATCGATACTTTAACACCAAAACAATCTTTAATATAAAATTTGACATCATCATTCTTCAAAATTGGCTCCTTTTTAAGTTTATCCATCAACAAGTCATATAAGATGATGGTATTCATCCTAGGATTTGTATAAACCCTATTATAGTCATGAGTGTCCCTAAATTTCCTAACTTGAAAAGACTGTAGTTCATTTTTGGCAAACATGACAACCCTCTTTATTTTGATGGACAATAAATTAACTACACGCTTAAATTACAAATGATTATAAAAATCATCCCTAATTCAATGTAAGGCTCGATAACATTTTCATCATAAACAGAGTATTTTATTTTTCTCCTAGTCGTATCATCTACCATATCATCTATATCACTAACAAGTTCCCCATATTCATCATTATCATAATATTCAGAAGAAAAAAAAACCACATCTTCTTCATTTTCATCATCTACATCACCTGCATCATCTTCATAGTCTCCATCATCTCCATCATTTTCATCATCTTCATCTCCTTTAAATACTCTTCAGCTAAGCCTTCCCTATTAACTGTTAGAGAAGTCTTCTAAAGGCAATCACCTTTGGCACTGATTATAAAAATCATTTTATGATTAATAAAGGCATTTTCATTATTTTGATGTTCATACATTTATGGATTTGATGTTGATCTTAAATTAATTTAATGAAGTCCTTGATACAAAGCATAACATGGAGGAAATTATGATGAGATCATGATAATGAGATTCCTATCATGTGCAATTATGTTAGTATCTAAACTTTCCCTGGTTATAGGATTAATGAGATGGGATATCATTAATTCAGATAGACTAACACATGTTATACTCTTTGATTGGATTAAGTAGTAGATCTCATAAGTTGTAGACATGAGTTTTTTTAAAGTTAACATATGGATGCTTACTAAGGGTAATAAGTCATTAGATTGACCTACTATGAGACAATCATATGGATATTCTATTCTAATGTCAATGATAGTCTCATCATAGCAATGGTTCAAATATCCTTTGACTTGAGGTGCTCGAGGATATTTCAGATACCGATCCTATGCTTTGACTCCAATCATCGGTGCCATTTAGGGGTTACTTATAGGGTGGTGATTGGGTATAGCTTGAGGTATCCAGAGGTAATTAAGTATCCAATAAAGGATTTATCACTCCTGATAGAGGGAGATGATACCTTCGACCTCTAATCGGGGTCATTACTCGGGAGTCTCTAGCCAAAGTAGTATGTGTCATGAAGAGAGTTTTTAAGGATACATGGAGTAATGAGATCCTTAGGACAAGATCTAATATCACTTGGACTAGAAGTGACATAGTCAGTCTAGTGGGAGTTGACACTTTGACCATACTCTGAACCAAGTGGGTTATAGATTGTGAAAGGACAAATTGTATGGTAACATTGCATATGGAAGGGCTTGCAGTCAAACCACTGACTTTTTGGTCAATTGGGGGTCGTGACGTATTGTTAGATTCCGCTCTTGACTTACTTAAATTAAGTGTTAATTCAAGTGGCCAATATAATTGGGAACCTAATGGATCACATATATAGGAGATCCGAAGGATGAGTAAAATAATCTTAAATGGTGATTCAAGATATAAGAGAGTGTTTCAAGATTGTATCGCAATATGATCTTGGTAGAAAACATTGCATCGAATGGATTAGAAACAAGTGTTATTGGCTACCAATTTGGTTATTAACTTCCTAAAACTTCCATTAATGCATGTTATTCATGGTCATTAACTTCTTATAACTTCCATCAATGCATGTTATTTATGACCATTAACTTCCCATAACTTCCTATTAATGATGGGGTTATGGGAGGCCAAAGAGGCCAGAAAATAATCATCATTTTCGTGCATCTTGTGTAAGACACAAGAAAAACAAAATAAAAGTTCTTTTTCACACACACACTCTTTTTCTCTCTAACTCTCACAAGAGTTCTTGTCTTTGCTAATACAAAGAAAGAATTCTAGTCATCCCCTAGTGAGGTTTCATGTGAACTTTCGTTAGAGATATTCTACGTTGATTGTTATGGTTTACGACAACCCAAAGTAGAGATGATTAAAGAATAAAGAAGATCCTCGGAAAGGTATGTAAACATCTTACATTTCATGTTTTTGTTTTCTATATCTATATGCATGAGTATATCTATTTTTTGAGGTTCTATTTATTATCTGTTGTGTATGTTTGATATATATTATATATGAGATGCATGATTTGAACCTTACATTAACATCCATAAACTTAAATCTTTCCTGTTCAACTTTTGGATTCCTAAACTTAACTCTGAAATCTTCTCCATCATCTCTATTATATTCCGGATCTCCATCATCTATGTCATCAACACATTCATCTACGTTATCCTCCATATTTGCATCACTTCTAGCATATACATCATTAACTTTTGAGACATCATCTAAATTTTATCCATTCTCTACGTTTTCTTCAATATTATCTACTTTACCTCTAAAGCTTACATTATTAACATTTTGACCCTCATCTTTAACTATGTTATCCTGATTAACGTTTTCTACATTTTCATCAACTCCATTATATTATCTTCAAACCCTACATTATTAACATCCTAACCATTATCTTGAACTACATTATCCTGATTAAGCTTATCCTTAATCATTTCAACAAGGATATCTACACCAAGTTCAGTATAAATATCAATAACACTAGTAAACATCATCTCACTAACCATATCTAACATACTAGCATCATCTTCTACAACCCTCAAACCATTAGACAGTTGAAAACTAGGCCTAAGATAAAAAAATCTTATGCACATTCTTACATACATCAACTAGTTTTAAGTCATTGACTAAGTCAGGATCAAATTCTATTTCATCCATAAAACCACCCTCATGCCTAAGATTATCACCCACGTTAACCAAAGATCCTATATGATGAAACCTTAGAATTACCTCATCAAATTCCATTATGTCAAACTATATTAACCTCATCAAATGCATATAGCTCCCTCACCAACTTCAGCAGGATTATTTGGCATCGCCCCAATGAATCTACTAATTTCAGCCCACTCCTAAATGAAACAACAATAGTGTGTCATATACAAATTTAGATGTTGAAGAAATACTAAGGCATAGTGTTAATACAAAAATATACTAGTTCATGTATCACTAGAAAAGAGAACTAATAATCACTAAGACTTATCTCCACACTAAGACTTAGTGATGATGGAGAACATGCCACAATTTGGTTAAACATACAATAGTCAAGAGACAGGATTAAAAACCTACAAATCCTTCAGCTTTATTCCAACTATAACTGAAACCACAAGTTTTTTCTTTGTAACTAGTGAACTCAATTGCACGACCACATCTTTAACTGAACAACCTCGGGAAACTAAAGAGACAAAGTCATAATGGCAAAGTGCAAACGTTAAAGTCAAAGTGATAAATTAAAGCATAGCACATAATGCATAACAGAATCATAATAAATCCATAACATATGGTTTTAAATGCCTTTGTTTGTTTTCAGAAAATTGGGACTAGGAAAGGTCAAGCCAACATCCATGCTAGTTCAACTTATGGATTAATCCATCAAGAGGCCATATGGAGTTATAGAAGATGTGTTAGTAAAAGTAGATAAATTTATTATTCCTGTTGATTTTGTGGTATTGGATTTTGAAGTTGATAAAAATTGTCTATTAATTTTAGGTAGGCCCTTTATGAATACTGGTAGGGCATTAGTTGATGTGCATGAGGCAAAACTTGTTTTGAGAATTAGTAATGAGCAGGTTGAGTTCAATATGTCTAAATCTTTATAGAAACTAATGGATGGTAATGTAATTATAAAGATTGATGTTGTAGATAAATGTGTGAAGGAGGTTGAAGAGGAAGTTAATGAAGTTACTAAAGTACAAAAGGATGAGAGTGTGAGAGAAGAGGATTTATGTGAGGAAGTTGAGTTAGAGAAGTTGGAGAGAATATATACACCTACACCACCTTAATTCGTTAAGCCCCCCACTTTAAAGCTTAAACCTTTACCTCCCCATTGGAGATACACCTTTTTAGGTAAGAACCATATCCTACCCATTATTATCTCAAACCAATTAGATTTTGAGCAAGAAGAGAAAGTGGTGGAGATCACTAGTAAGAGGATGAGAGCTATGGTGTGGCAAATTTCTAATATTAGGGGGATTAGCCCTAATGTGGTGATGCATAGGATTAACCTAGAACAAGGGTGTAAAACTGTGAGAGAGCAATAGAGAAGGTAAAATCCAAACATACAGGAGGTTGTGAAGAAGGAGGTAGTAGTAAAGTTGTTAGATTTAGGGATTATTTATCCTATTACAAATAGTGAGTGGGTGAGTTCCGTACAGTATGTGCCTAATAAGGGAGGCATGACAGTGAAGGAAAATGAAACAGGTGAAAATATTTCCAGTAAGACCATCACAGGTTAGAAAGTATGTATTGATCACCAAAAGCTCAATTTGGCCACCAAGAAATATCACTTTCGTTTATCTTTTGTGGACCAAATGATTGAGAGGTGTCTAGCCATGGATTGTACTGTTTTCTTGATGGATAGTCAGGGTATAATCAAGTGGTTATATAACAATAGGATCAGGAGAAGACCACTTTCACTTGTCCTTACAAGAATTTTGCTTATCAAAAGATGTTATTCTATTTATGCAATGCACCTGCTACATTCCAAAGGTGGATAATGGTCATATTCACAAACATGAATGAGAACTTCATGGAGGTATTTATGGATTATTTCTCTATCTTTGGAGATTCTTTTGATCAGTGTTTGTTTAATTTAGATAGAGTGCTTCAAAGATGTGAGAAATCTCATCTAGTCTTGAATTGGCAAAAGTGTCACTTCATGATCCAAGAGGGAATTGTATTGGACCATAAGATCTCATGCAAGGGGATTGACGTAGATCGAGCTAATACCAAAGTAATTGAAAAGTTACCACATCCTACCAATATCAAGAGCATTCGAGCCTTCCTTGGTCATGCAAGGCTCTACAGACGATTCATCAAGGATTTTTCTTTTATCGTTAGATAAAGATGTGCCTTTTGTTTTTGATAATGCTTGTTTGGATGCTTTTAACAGCATTCTGATGTCGCTAGATTGGTCTCTTCCTTTCGAGATTATGTGGGATGCAAGCGATCATGTCATTGATTGTGTCCTTGGTCAGTAGAAGGAAAAAAGGTTGTACACCATCTATTATGCAAGCAAGACCTTGACGAGAGCACAATTGAATTACACAACTACAGAAAAGGAGTTGCTTGCTGTGGTACTTGCATGTGAGAAATTTCATTCTTATCTTTCAGGCTCATAAGTCATTATTTTTACAAATCATACAACACTGCGATATCTTTTTGCAAAGAAGGATGCCAATGCTAGGCTTATCTGGTGGGTACTTTTGTAAGTGGTAAGTCGACTGGTACCATGTGTAAGTCGACTAATGCTTGCTCGATACTAATAAGTCGCCTTGTTTACCAGTGTAAGTCGACTTATGGATGTAAAGTATCGATAGATTGTTAGAGTAGTGCCCTAAA
>JANITW010000008.1:49576916-49593691 GCA_027564335.1 Erythroxylum williamsii
AATTTGCGTAATGCATGAATTGAGTGAACCATCGATGATGGTTTCTCATTGAGTTCGCAAACTTACCCAAAATTGCATCTATTTTTCAGGATCGATAGATTAGACTCCTAGCTCCAGAGATCGACTTTTCCTGCCGTGTGAGCACGTTGGCAAAAGAAGTTATGGCACACAGGTCGGTTAGCTGGGATTGATTTTGGGGATAACCTAGTTTAGACTTTTGTATCAGTTTCTTTTTTGGAGTAATGTATTTAGACAGTGGAGAACTGATAGATTTGTATATAATTTTGTTTGAAGATATGAAATGAAAAAGCATCTTGGTTTTTAATTATAGTGATTTTTATATTGCAGGTTTATTGTATTGATGCCATAAGAGTACTGTAGTGACTGACTGCTCGTAGCTCTCCCTTATTATGGGATATGCATCGGAATAACCCACAAGCGTCCCGGTGCGTACCCTACGGTAAGGGGCACTATAGTGAGTCTAGGTCAATTTAATAAAGAGTGTTCGGTTAGCATTTGTTATGAAAAGAATTGTTGTTTAGGTTGGGGGTTCGGTTGTTTTCAAATAAGAAAATAAAATGAAACTAAACTAACAAAAGCAAATTAAATCAAACAACCTAAAACTGATGGAAGTGATGAATTCGTTAGGGACCCGATCATTGGTTCAATGTCGGTCTACATAAGGTTAAATATATTTCATTGAATTATTGTTCTTATACCTCTCCTAGCAACTATTAATCATAGGTTAACAATAAGCTTTGTTAACCCTAGTTTTTTCATAGGTCTTGTTTGACTAAGAAGAGCTTGTTAATTAAACCTAGTTATCAAACAACTTAGAACAAGCTCTTTAGGTTTAATTGGACATTCGCATTATCAATTAGGAAAACAAATTAATCAATGTAACAACCACACAAGCTTGGGTCATTTAACTTAGGTTATATTATGCTTAAGGATTCAAAACCATTAGTGGCCACAATTGAATTTCAGCATAATAATTACAAATTATATTGAAGATTCTAGCAATGAATTCTTACATAAAAACAATCAAATAGAGCATTCAATCATTCTTACACAACATCTAAACATTAAACATAGGATATCATAATCAATCCCTAAGAGAAAGAACAATAAATAATGGGAGAAATGCTTAACTGGGTTCTTCGGCATTAATGTCACTTCCGAATCAACGTCAGGAAGCTAGCCCTCTATGGGTCTATAAAGGAATGGAGGTTTGCACCTTCTTCTCTTCAAAACTAAGAGCTCACCACTCAAAAAGGGAACCCCAAATGAAAACATGCCTTTTCTACCATCAAATGGCGCTTTTATATTAAAAACATAAGGATTCAAGTAAGCTGTCAAAAACTCATAGGGGTGAGTGGTTGGCTCACAATTGTGAGAAGTGGTGTACGATTGTGAGTGTTGGCCCCCAAATTCTTTTCTTATTGAATAAGCATGATTTCAATTTAATTTTTGAGGTTTTCTTTGATTAATTGCTTTTGGTTAAAGTTTAATTAGCATGTCAATGGTTGGAGGATTTATTGCTTAGATTGACGGAATTAGAAGTATTAAATGGAGAAATTAAGATTAAGTTAGAGTATAGTATGGTGTAAGTTAAATTGAAGGAATAAGAATGTATAAGGGAAAAATGGGAAGATCACTTAAGGTAAAAAGGTACAAGGCTTACAAGGAGGGGTAGATTGGTCTTTTTGGCTTCACTAAAAGAAATAAAGAAGATTTGTTGTGTGTTAGGAGAAGAAGGAACGAAAAATTAGAAGGAGAAGAGAGGAGAGTGCTTCGGTTGAGAGGAGAAAGAAGATAAGAAGAAGAACAACTTAGGGTTTCACCTTTCTTTGATTTAGAAGAGTGATTTTTAAGAGTTTTTCAAGAAGGAAAAAGAAAGAGGAAGACTTGATCATCCATTAGAGCCAAAAAGCAAAAATCATAGGTGGAGATTCAAGGTTAGTTGTTTTCAAATCTTTTGGAATTTTGAAGGGCTTTTGGTTCAAATGGCTTAGGAAAAGTATGGGTATGAGTGTTCTAGGATAAATTTCATGCTTTTGTTTCCTTAGGTTTTCCCAATTTTAAGATCTCTTTTGATTTGGGTTTTTGTGTTTGTGAAGAAATTCAAGGGAGGCAAGAGGAGCTAGAGGAAAGGCATCTTGAACAAGTCTAAAATAAGGGATTTTAAGGTGGGTAACATCTTTATAATTGAGAAAATGAGCTAGTACAATTACTTTCAATAAATGGAATTTAATGCTTTCCAACAACTTTGAAAATGTGTATTTATTACTCTTTAGGATGATTTGAGAACGTGACATATGTCCTTTTCTTGTGAATGAATTGTGAGAATGTTTTCATATTGTGTTGATGATTGTAAAAGAATCTGAAAGTGATTTTTCAAAGAATGCAATGGTTATAAAGTTGCCTTTCGGGAATGTGTCATTTTGGCCAATATGTTTGGAAAAAATGTGAAATGTATGCTTATATGGGTTTGTGGTGGTCCCTTAAGTAAGTCAAGTGCACTTGTCTATAGACTTCTCCTGCCTGCCCGCTATTTGCTTATCTCTTAGTTATAAGCATGTTACCCACGAGCCGTCGAGCTCACCCCCCTTTTTTCTTCCCATCCACAGGTGATAAGCAAGATAATGAATGACCGAGCCGAGGTTAAGGCATCACTCCCGTTTGCATTGTGATTTTGAAGCTATACTTTGTGAACAAAGCTTTAGTTGCATTTTTTGAGCAAAAATTACTATTCATGTGCCTTCTTTGTATTTTGACTTTTTGAGATATTGGTGTATTGGGGATGAAAATGCCCACTAAAGCTTTGTAAGAACTCATATTTTGATATTAATGAAAGATATTTAAGTTTTATTGTGTTTTGCCAATGTTGTTCTAAAGGTTACTTTGCATTGTTTTTGTAAATGTCCATAAGGGTAGGTTTTGTGTATGCTAGCTTTGAGGCAAATTCTAGACTGATATAGGTTAAATTGGATCAAGTGGGCTTCTTGAAAGTTATAGAGAAATTTCATAGCTTTCCAACGATGTATAATATGCCATTTTTAGATGTGGGAGTTGAAAGATGTGAATTTTTGGAAGTTTGGGTGTTGTCTAGGATGGCAATTTCGGGATAGTAAGTTTGAGTGAAATTTTGACCCTCATAAAGGTAAAATTTGTTTATAAAGTCTCTTAAAGGTGGAAGTTTATCTTTTTATCTTTTCATTGATATAAAGTGTGACATTTTTGCACCATGGAGCTGAAAGATATGATTTTTTTGAGGTTATGTTACTATTTAGGATGACATTTTTCAGGCAGCCACTTTGAGGGAGATTTTGATTCCATTAAAGGCCGAATTGGTTTTTAATTCCTTCATAGAAGTTGTAGAGCTTCTTTTTAACTTTTCATTGATATCATATTTGTAAATTTTGGAGTTCTGAGTCAAAATTTATGAATTTTGGAAGTTGGGTAGTCAGAGGAAGAAGGTTTAGGAGGTCGCCCCCGTCGCGAGTGCGACGCCGGGCATTCGCGCGAGTTGCGAGGGTGATGCGGCCCCTTCCCCTCCCTTGACCCGACCTCCTTCCACTCTTTTGCTTATAACTTTTTCGTCCGACTTTCGATTGACCTGATTTTTGAAGCGTTAGATTCCTAAGATATTCCTATACCTCTCAATAAAAATCTATAGTTTTTGAGATTGATTTGAAAAAGATGAATTGAATCAAAGTGAGAGGATTAGTTGAAAAAGTTTGAACATGCTTCCGTATTGTGGTGATATCTCGACTTGTAGAGGTCCGAATGAGGTGATTCTTGGTTCTGAACAAGCTAGAGACATGGAATTACAACTTATCTGAAGGAATCAATTTTCAACTTAGGACCCAAGATTTTTAAATTTTCAAACTTGTTCGGAAGTATATGATTTAGGTATTTTGTTGAGTTTTGGGCTGGTGTGGAATTCCTACCTTGTGCGATGCGCGTCCAGATGTCACGTAGGATGTCGGGCACGTGACTCGCAAGGTAAGGTCCCAACAATAGTAGATAATCCTTTTCATCCTTGGTTTGTAGATATTGCAAACTACCTCTCAGGGCATTATAGAGCTAACAAGACTGCAACTCGGATCTTAGAGTGTAGATTCTATTAGCCAACCTTATTCAAGGGTGCTTGATGTTTTGTGTTAAAGTGTGATAGGTGTCAAAAAGTAGGTAACATATTGAAGACAGATGAGATGCCACTTGCAAACATCATAGAGGTGGAGATATTCGTTGTGTAGGGATTGGACTTCATGAGACCATTCCCATCTTTTCAAGTAACACTTACATATTAGTTGGATTTGATTATGTTTCCAAGTAGGTTGAGGCTGTAGCTACTCTAACTAATGATGACAAGGTAGTTCAAAAGTTCATCAAGAAGATCTTTACGAGATTTGGGGTACCCAAAGTGATTATAAGTGATGGAGGGAGTCATTTTTGCAAAAAACCATTTGAGGCTCTAAAAAAAAATAAAACGTTCATCTTAGAGTGGTGACTCCTTACCACCCCCAAACTAGTGGTCAAATGGAGGTGGTGAACATAGAGCTGAAGAAGATTTTGGAGAAGGTAGTGAGCACCTTAAGAAAGGATTGGGCATTGAAGCTAGATGACACCCTATGTGTTTATAGAATAGCTTTTAAGACACCTATAAGAACTATTCCATATAGACTTGTGTATGGCAAGGCATGACATTTACCTTTAGAGTTGGAGCATTGGGCCTATTGGGTCATTAGGAAGTTGAACATGGATTGGAAGCTTACGGGTGAGAAAAGATTGTTACAACTTAATGAATTAGAACAACTGAGGTTTGACTCCTATGAAAATGCCAAGTTGTATAAAGAAAGGACAAAGAAGTGTCATGATGCTCACTTTAAGAAGAAGAAGTTTCTCAAGTTCATCCAGACAAAGAACATTGAAGTCCCCTCTCCTATGCCTTCACCACCTCAATCCCCATAAGCCTTCTTACCCTTCACTTTTTATATTGTTTTATTTACTTTGTTAGTTGTGTTATTTATTTGCTTTGTTAATATCATGTTTGATGTTTTGATTTCATTTTGTAGTTGCTTTGTCATATTGAGTACAATGTGTTGTCCATTTATGGGGAGGTGATATTTTTCTTGTCAATTGCATCATTTAAATTTGTTTTATTTACTGTTTAGGATGCATGTTTTAGGTATATTAGGTTATTGTTTGATGTTGTGTTATGTTAAGCAATGGAACCACACCTAATCTTTTTTTATGTGTTTTTCCATAAGATTTTTTCATGCTAGCTAGAATAAGATTGAATGCATGCGCGAACTTAAATTAGGCTACTTGAGTAGAGAGTGAATCATGTTGAGTGATGAAAAATAGTTGGTTGCATAAGCTTACTTAAAATGTGACACTTGAGCAATGAGGTAATATAGAGATGCATAATGAATTTTCATTTAAAACGTGAAGATATATGACTCCATCTATAGTCATCTTATTTCTTTGAGTGTGTGATGCCTTTTAGGTTACTACCTTCAAACTTGTTTTGAATAGGTTTGAGTCTACTGGATGCATGCTTAATAGAAATGATTAAGGATTGCTTGGTGATAACCCTTGGCTTAAATGACCTACCTTTGTTATTATCTCTTATTAGCTTCGTTGAGCCTTAACTCTTGTTTTTTGAAAACACCTCATATTTCAAGACTCGAAACCTCATTAACCTACCCATTCATAAGTTTAGTAAAGTACTAAGTGATGCACTAGTTTGGGATTTTTGGTATAAATTTTTTCTTTTCGAGATTAATTGAATTATACTTACAGTCTTCGATCACAATATATCTAGTTACTATTTTGTTTGTTGTTTCTTCAATTATATAAAAAAAAAAGAGAAAGAGAAGAAAAGAAAAGAGAAGAAGAAAAGAAAAGAAAAAGGAAGAACATTTTGGTAGCATCAATAAGTGTGGAGTAGTAGTATATTTACATTTATATATCTCATAATATGTTTTGTATCCCTTTGTTCACTTATTACTTTATGCATGCTTGTGTTAAACCCTTTACTTCTTTTGACCCACCTTAACCTTTACTGCATTATAACCCGAAACAAGCTCTTTTGATCTATTTATGCATGTAACCATTGTAGAAGAGAATTAGTGCATTAGCAAGCCTATGGTAGTGTAGTTTCCTATAGGGAGCTTATTCGAAACACTGACTATCAAACAATTGAGAGAAATGAGTGAAACCGTGAGGTAGACATTATGTATTTATACTTATCTTTGAGTGATGGTACCATAAATTGAGTTTGCTTATGTACATTAATGAAAAGTAGTCATGATATGTGTAATAGCTTGATACTTGAGTTGGCTAAACTTTGAGGGATGCATGCATTGATCTTTATGAAAATGAAATGATAGAATTGATTGGTTGTGTTTGATTTTGCTTAAGGACAAGCACATATTTAAATATGGGGAAGTTGATAGTTGTGCATTAGTATGTATTTTTCTAAGTATTTAGTATGTTTTTCTTTCATGATAACTTAGTATTATTGTGTTTTAGGACTTTTTTGTGTATTTTTGTTTAGTTTGATCTTCATGGTTGTTATTTTGCATTTGATATTGGTTTAGGGTAGGAATTGATCATTTTGGTGTAGGAATGGAGAGTGGACACCTTTGAGATTGAGATAGGGACCAGGAGAAGAAAAGAGAAGTGGAGCTGCTGAAAAACAAGAACCCGTGACCATAGAAAAGGGCATGTTTTCCACGATCATGGGAAATCTATGGAGAAAGTTTATGTTAAGTTAACCAATGATTATGGAAAGCACAAGTATAATTCCCACGATCTTTAGAACTGAAAGTTGAAGAGACACATGGGTTTCATGTATTTTGTTTTAGGTTTTCATGATTTTATCAGACATAGAATCCCGAGAGTTGCCAGAAGGGTCATGGAACTTGCTTCCTGGAGTTAAAAGATAGATTGAGAGCCTAGAGATATGAAAAATTCAAGATTTCATTCCAAATAGGGCAAAGAGCACCTCGTTATCTAGATTTTCCAAATTGGGCAAAGAAGAGGAAGAGCTGCCTCGTTCAATCTTATTTCAATTTCTTTTTCTTCTACCATGTTTGTCATGGATTATTTGATTGCTGGGGATGTTATAGATATTATGATGGGCTAAAACAATTTTAAGGGTTTGTTATTGGACTATTTATGACATTTTGGTTATTGATTTAATGATATACATGGTTGTGTTATTTATTGTGTTTAAACCTTGCAATAAATCTAAAGAGTGAGCTTGGAAATCTATGTTAATTGTACAATGAGAGTTGACGATTAATAGACCTATAAATAACAAGTTTTTTATTTATTAAGAAGAGATTTCAATATATCGGTACACTATCTATAAGATAGCTTCATATCTAGTTGAATGTTTAGGAAAGGCTTTGCACATTGAGAGATCCCAAAGTTAATTTTAATTTATTTAACTAGTGACATTTAGTTACACCTTGAGAGAGGATAGCTAGAATTTTAGGAAATCTTGGGTCGAGCATAAATTGAATCAATTAATCAGAGGGGAGTAAATAGGGTTAATGACAAGTCCTAATGTTTAATCTTGATTTTCTCCAAGTCTTAGTTTACGATTTTGGTTTGCGTTGTGTTATTTCTTGCTACTTTTAGTTGGTCTTTATTTTACTTTTTTAAATGTGATTGAAACAATTTCTTAAACAAAGAACAACCCAAATTAAGTGGTACCTAAGCACAATTCTCGTGGGATTGATATTCGCTTTCAACTACAAGTACGACCCTTATACTTGCAGTTTTGAGCGTAAGACTAGTAGTGTGTTTTGCATTCAACAAGTAATAAAGCACAAAGAATGGAGAGGAGTCTCATCACCCACAGCTCCAGATAAGCTTTTAGGAAAGCCAAGGGAAGAGGATGTAAAAAAGGAATGAAGGTGAGGAAAAATAAGCTTATAACAAGAATCAAGGAAAGAAGTTGAAGAAGAAAAGGAGCTAAAAAAGTGAGCAATAGAAACTATAGAAGAGAAAGTGATAACTAAACAAAGGAGAGAGGAGAAAAGAGAAGAGAGAGAAGGAATAATGTCTAAACCCAAGGGAAAAAAAAGTCTAGATTCCAAGGAATAAAAAGGATAAGAGAGAGAGACTTAAGAGAAGTATACTAAGACACTATTAAAAGGAAGATTGGAGGAGGGCTCCAATTATCTAAGTTTTCAAACTTTTTTAATAATTTATTTACAAAATAATGAATTTTTATAACTAGTATAAAACACAATCTTTATACTTGATAACATATTATTACGTTTGAACTTATACCCATTTACCTTTTCCTTTCTTAATCATTTTTATTAGAACTATCAGTACATATGAATTCTCGATAAGGAAAATGTAACAAACAAAATAAAATACTATTTAAACATGAAAATTTAGCTTTGTAAAAATAAAATGAGCAAAGATAAGAAAGAAATCAAGTGGAGACTTATCACCAACAAAGAATTGTTGAAGTCAACTATAATATCTTTTTAATAGGTTTCAGAGGAGGAGGTAGAGAGTGAATTAATCAAGATAAGGAGAACATAACGTTCATACCACCTCATCATCAAATTAAACAAACTCAAGCATTTTAATTTTAATTTTTTAATTTAAAATTTTATAAAATATACTATTAAAAATTAAAGTACATAAAATTAATAATAAACATGGCATGTTTATTTTAATCAAGCACTTCATATCTACAAAATTCAATTTAGTTCTTTTCAAAGCTTTCATTTTATTTAAGATGTTGTTAATAAATCTAATGTAGCATACCATTTAATAGGTGAATATTTCATGCTATGAGAAATATTTTAACAGGAAAATAGTTTAATTATTGTTAATAGTTAGTTTAATTTGTAAGGTTTATGTATCAAGAGATTTAGCTTAGATGGTCTCAAAGTTTCTATAATTATAATCACTAATAATTATTTGAAGTAGATTCTACATAGATAGATTGTTACCTTAAATATTTGAAATCAAATTAACTATGCAATTATAAGTATAATCAACGGTTTGTAAAATTAATTATTGCTATAAAATTTAAGATGAATGACAGTTTAAGCTTAATAAGGCTAATACAAATCTAAATTCAGTTGATATCAAACATTTTAATTATTTATGTCAAAATACAATTTCAAGAAATTCGTTAATATATAACATTATTATTAGAATTTAATGTTCTTTTTTTTAGTAGTACTTTTGATAAGTAGTCAATTGTTTAATTCTATGAAGTTGGATGAATAGTTCAAGTTCTAAAATATTTAGTCATATATTATATTTGAGAATAGATGATATTAGTTTATTTAAAATTTTCCCCCATAGCTTTAGAAATTTAATTTTGATCCTTAATTTAACAATAATTTTTACTAAATCAAATATAAAACTTCCAATATTTAATATTTTGACAAATGATTATAGCCTTTAACTTACTAACACATAATTGTAGGAGTAAATAGTGGTAGTTAAATTCCCACTTTGTTCATAAAGATTTGTGTAATTTTAAAATCTAAAAGAGAAAGGATTGATAAGCATCGTTTCGTAACTTATATAAAAAAGATTAAGGAATATGAAGTTATGAAATTATTCCTATCTGTATGATACATTTCAGTTAATATTTAAGATTAGGCTACTACAAAGGGGACACAATTTATTGATTGCATTAAATGTTAGGAAAAAGGTGCTTGATTGAATTTGGAAGACTATATTTTTCAAAAAATTATTTTAAGTGTGATTAGTTTAATTACTTATTATTGGTATACTTTTTTTATCAATACACAAGAAAAATCAAACTACAAGTTTAAAGCTCCTCTCTTTTTTTTTTCAAATTTTGATCTTATTTTATTTTTCTTGTGTAACTCTTTTCATATTTTGACCCAAATGGCATTCCTTTTGGATTTATTAATCGACTAAACATTTCTTACCTTTCTCCAGTTTATTTTTCTAAAACATGACTATTAATAAGAGAAGCCATCAATAAGATACAAAATAACTTATACATTAATCTAATTGATGAAGGGTTTAGAGGCATGGAAAAGCTCTAATTATCTAAACTCAAGCCTAAAGTGCTTATAACTTATTATTAAGGTAAAAATGTAAAATATATTTTTCAGGAAAGGAGATAAGAACACCTCACACTTTCACAATATCTTCCTAGAAAGGAGAAATAACAATAAAATATTATCAATTATTGACCAAAAGGAGAATATATATTAGAAACAAGAGTAGATTAAGGAGTTAGCCTCAAGTACTATGATAACATACTTATGACTACCTACAATGGTTTTTTTTTTGCAAATCATTAAATATTTTATTTGAGATACAATCTCCACTGAACATGCCAATGCTTTATGTCATCCTTTCAATAAAGTAAATATGGAGAATCCCTTATTTAGCTTAATTGTTGGCCCCTAGATTTTTTTCTCTAGTTAGGCATGATTTAAATGAATTATGAGGTTTTGATAGATTTAATTTTTGGAGTTAATTATTATTGTCAAAGTTAGTAGGATTTATTACTTGGGTTAATAGAATTAAAGTGTTAAGGTAATAAGGATGTTCAAGGGTATTTTTGGAAGATCACTTAAGGATAAAGAGAAGTAAGGCATATAAGAAAGGGTAAAAGGGACTTTGCACATTCATTAAGCGTAGAATTGGAAGATGAAAATGTGGTCTTGCATTTTAGAGGAAGAAAGCGAAATTAGAAGGTGAGAAAGAAGAGAAGACTGAAAATAAGAAATAAAGAAGAGAGGTTTCGATGAAAGAGAGAAAAGAAGAGAAGACAAGCTTGGGTTCATCTTTTCTAAGCCTTCAAGAGAGATTTTGGGGTTGTGCAAAAAGGGAAAAAGAAAGAGGAAGATAAGAGCTTCCATTTGACATAAGAAACTTTTCATTTGGTGAATATTCAAGGTAAGTTTGATTTTAAATCGTTTGGATTTTTGGTTCATGAAGCTTAGGAAATGCATGGGTTTAAGTTTTCAAGAATCAATTTTAGTGAATGTGCTTTATGGGTTCTCAAATTGGAAACCTTATTGAATTGAGATTTTTGCCATCGATGAAGGAAATTAAGAAAGCCAAGAGGAGCAGCAGGAGAGGCATTTTGAGTAAGTCTTTAAGCAAGGAATTCAAGGTGGGTACATATTTATAATAGGATAAATAAGCCACTAAATGTTTTTTTTGAATCAAAGAAGTATAATGATTTCAATTGCATCATAAATGTGGCATTTCTTCTTGAATGAATTGAGAATTTATTAGATGTTTGATATATGAATTGTGTTGATGATTTGTGAAAAGACTTTGAAAATGAATTTTTTTAAAAGATAACATGTTTATGAAGTTATGTTTTCGGAAATGATTTTTGAAATATCTCATGTTCATGAAAAGCAAATTTCCAAAATGTGCCATATAGGCAAACTGTTTTCAATTCATGAATTACATGTTATGTGAGTTTGGTGTAATCCATTCAAAAATGTCACGTGTATGTTAACTAAGTTAAAGTCTTCTCCCGCCTAGCCACTAATGGCACGGAGCTCCTTCATGGACTCTCTCAAGTTTAAGTCTATGCAAAACCACTATGTGGGATTGCGATAGTACGTCAAATTTATGACTATGTAGAACCATTATGTGGAAATGTATAGTTCATCATGTTTATGGATCTACCCAAACCATTCTGACGTGCTTATGTGCTAATGAGATGTTAACAAGTTTAATGCATTTATGGTTTGTTATGGTTTGTAGTTTGTGAATTTTGGTTGTGAATTTGAGAACGATACTTTTTATGAATTTAATTAGAACTTTGTATTAACAAATGAACACTTAAAAGGTTTTGCTTATTTTTCCATTATAAACTTGTTACCCATAAGCTTTCAATCTCACCCCCATTCCTTCTCACCTCTAGGTGATGAGCAGGAGATCAAGTGATCGAGAGTCCAGGCATCACTCCAAGTTACATATGTTGTATTTTAAGCTAGATTTTGTAACCATAAGGTTTTAGTCATTTCAATAATTATTAGTTCAAGTAACTTATGTATTTTGGGATTTTGAGACATTTATGTATTGTGGCTTGAAATGCCCATTAAAGCTTTGTAAAAGTGCTTATCTTTTGATGTTAATGAAATATGGATTGTGTATAGATGATGTTGAGTTTAAATTAGGTATAGTTGGAGTAATCAACTTAAGATAATGAATCTTGAACATAAATTATTGTTATAAAGATAAGTGAGATATTATAGAAAAGAAAGATAGGATTTTTGTGAATGATGAGAATTAGTTATAGGTGATGAGTCAAATGAGTAGAGATTAGAGAGTTTAATGAAATAATATTGGTAGTTGAATGGTTATGCTCATGACATTCCAAGTTTGTACAGTGTAAATTTCATGTTTTCCATAGGGAAAAATCCGTGTTTTGATTTCATAGGAAAATATGTATTAATATAGGTTGAATTAGACAAAGTTGTCTCTTAAAAGTTATAGCTTATCTTTCTAGCTTTCCATTGTATAAAGTATGAAATTTTTGGATTTCGGAGTCAAGAGATATGATCATTATAAGTTAGAAATGTTGCATAAGACGTACATCCAGGACATCTACATTAAATTGAAAATTTTAACCCTTTTTGAGGCAAAATATCTTTTTGGATTCTTTATGCAAGTTGTAGGTCTAGAAGTTCTCTTTGAAACGGTCTTTGAATGACCTTAATTCGATATTTCTAGTAAAAGTTTTGCCCTTTTTACCAATATAAGTCGGAAGAAGAAAAGCAAGAAACAGAAAGTCGCGATCGCGATTCTAAAGACTTGCATGAAATAAACCAGAGACATGGAGCTACAAATCCTCTGAAGAAGTTGAATTTTAATTTAGTCTCTAAGACTTTCAATTTCTATATAGAAGTTGAGTATCATGTACAGTTTCAATTTAATAATAACCTAAAAAAATTTGGGGTATAACTTTTAAATTTTTGAACCAAATTGAATGATTTTGGTGTTATTAGGAATTTAAGACAATGGGGAACAAATGTCTTGAAAAAGTCAAATTGTAATTCCAATTAGAGGTTTCCCAAAATTCGTTCTGAAATAGAAGAAATAAGTTTGTTTTTTATGTTTGACTAGTGTGGGCACATCATCCTTGTGGGATGCGCGTTCAGATGTCACTTAGGACGTCAGGCACGTGACTCATAAGGGCAGGGTCCCAACACTTATGGTATTAAAGAATGAAGATGAACTGATGTTGGGTAAGGAGGGTTCTTTGAAACAACCCTACAAGATAATACCCACACTCAAGTCTTATGATTTTCCACAACAGTTGGGTTTTGAAAATGGGGTCCAACATATTATGGTATTAGAGCCCATAGGTTTAGTATATTATATGGTCATTTTTTGAAATATGTATCAAGTTACATGCATTGCAGCAGCAACTAATCCTTTGTCTAAGACGCATGTGTATGAGTTACACGATGAGTAATTGTTAAGAGTTTAACTTGATAGAATTTGTGAGAAAAATTATGCTCTTCCATGATATAAGAAAATGAAATTTGTGGATAATTAGAAATGAGAATTAGTACATGGTTAAATATGATAGATGATGATTCAACATATTTGTATTGGGGGATGCCTTGTTGAATATGACATCAATATTGTACTGTGGTGATATATCCTTCAATGTGATAAAGATGTGAATGTATTATCATAGATTGTTTGATGAAAATAGGGAGACAAATAAAAATGATGAGATTAAAGTGTACAAGTAGAATGTAATGAAAAAAAAGTTATTATCATCTTTAAAAAGACGAAATTGGAACCGAAGTGGTTATTTGATTAATGTAACAAGAGTTATGATCCACCATAAGAATATATTAGTGGAATTGAGATTAGAATTTCATGATGATTATACATCAATAATTTTGAATTGATTGTGAATATATAAATGTAAAAAAGGATAATTGGAAGATGAGATGAATGATAACAACATATGTACAAGTTCAAAATGTTAAGTTGAATTGTTATTGTGAGTACCTATTTGATAATGGGATCGTCATAGCAAGTGAGAATATTGAGCACATATGTATTATATGCATGGAGATGATATAGGAAGCAATCTATGATTTATTAGATATTTGTTAGTCACAGTTCCTATAGTTTAAAATCTAAGAGGAACTAAAGTAACACATGAAAGTACTTATAATGATCAATCGAGGATAGATTGAGATTGTTGATGATGTTACAATGAGTAATGAATTCAAAAATAAAGAGAAGAATATCGTCTAGGATCAATGGAGATCAAAGTATCAATTATGTAAGATATAAATTTGTGAATTATTGGAGATAAATCTGTGGACAAAATGGGATGACTTTGATGATACACACTTAAGCATATGTGACAGTAATTATGTTTACTACTTCATTGAGTTTTGGTAATTAGAATGTTATGACCTTGTAAGAACAATAAAAATTGTTCTTCTTGAGGTATTAAGGATGGCTGATAATGTGATGATGATAATACTTGATTGACAAACATTACATGAACAGTATAGATGATAGTAGCAAGAACTCTTCTTTAGGAGAAGAATTCCATTAAATTAGGTTAAGCAGATTAGACAGTTTATATTCAATGAAAGAACAAATCAGAAATGAATACGTAATGATTCAAAAGTAAATATTGGAGTCATATCTCTAGCTGAGAATATACTACTAAGAACGTATGTATTTTTGTTTTATTTAAGGTATCCAACTATATGAGTGGATTCCTGAATTTGAGGAGACATTAATTAATAATATGAGGAGTATAGGTCCACGTTATATTCTGTGTAAATATGTTCAGGAGATACAAATTTGACCTAATGAATGTGTTACAAACATAGGAAGTTAAGATTGAAAACAAATTGAAATGTGTGGAGAAATTAGTATGAATGAGGGGACAGTAGAATAATTCAATGTGAAATAAGAGGAAATCGAATCAATTGAGAAAATCATTCGAAAAAGGAAGTCAATTAAGAAATTGAAAATAACGTGAGACAATGTTGCCTCATTAAGGAATTAGTTATTTAAGGAATTATGAGAACTAATCATGGGCATATGGAGCTTTGGAAATATTTGTTCAAGTTAGCAAATGCCCTGACAGTACTATGGTATTAAAGATTAAAGCGATCCAAGCAAAATTTGATGATATATTAAAGGTATTCAAAAAGTTGAGAAGAATAGTTTGAATACTTGAGGAAAAAACATGTAAATCGTATGAGTAATGAAAGTAAAGAGAATTCTAGAGGAATTATAACACCGATATAAATTATATTGTCTAGATTTGGAGATTTTATAGTATACAATGATGTTGTATAAGAGATTAGGATAAAATCCAATGTAGCATAATAAAGTGATTTCATACGTATGGAGACAACTAAAGTCCTATGAGTTGATTATTCGATACTTGATTTAGAACTACTATAGTAGTGATTGCTTTGAAAGTTTGGAGACAGTATATGTATATCAATGTCTTGGGTATATATATACATATATACATCATTAAAGTTTAGGTAATTATTGAGTTGAGAGAATTGAATAACAGATTGAGACAATCGATATAAGTACTAAAATACAATGATTGTACAAATCAGTAATTCCTAGTAAAGTTTGTGTTGTATCTAATACATTAAGTAGAAATACCAATAGCAGTGAAACACGAATTTAGATATTGAGGTTATCTAATCTAGTGCAAAAAGAAGCATAGAATATGGAGTTGAATTTTGGGCAAGTCAAGTACTATTTGCTATGGAATTGAAGATCAGTTTCAAGTGAAAGGATTGATCAAGCCCAAATTGAGGATTCAAAAAATCTTATTGAGAAATTGAAAACAGATCTAAATTTTGAATTCGAATAGGAAGAATGATACATTGTGATGGAAATAAGAAGTATGTGTACTGATAAAGATGATTGAGCAAAGAGATTGTTAGATAAGAATAAATAACAACCCATGATATACATCCTAGTAGGAATGTGCCAAAACAACATTTAACAGCTAAGAATGTAGATTTAAGTAACTAAATGTTTGAATTTTCCAACGGTCTTAAATGTCTGGATATATTTAAAGCTTATATTTTGGAGTTCATAGGAGCATGAGATCAATGTATAGCTCTATTTGACTTTAAGCATCGCAATCATTATTATAGTGATAACAATAAATATCGTGTGGTGTTATACAATAGAAAGAGTCATCTTCCCTTATATTTGAATCAATGGGGCCACGATGGTCAAAGGCCAGAATTGATTCAAGATCCTGCTGATAAGTGAAATGGATCTGTGTTAAAAATTAGATGACTCAATAAAAATGAATGAATTAAGTGGATCAACACTAAAGGTATAGGATATAGTGAGATAAACATAAGAGTTAAATGTACTGATACTATATAGAAGTGAACTACGAAGCAAATGATGAAATGATGCTGAGAGTATCACCTTCCCAAGGTGTGCTTAGATTGAGTGCAAGATGTGCATAGGTTAAGGTAAAAAAAACAACAAAGCTTGGATTGTATTGGTCCATATAAAGTTATTAAGAACTAAACCATTGACTTATGAGTTAGTATTACTAACAAAGATGTCTCTGATTCATAATGTGTTATATGCAAGTATACTAAGAAATATCGATATGATCTGATATTGGTGTTATCGACGTAGGAAGTGAAAAACTGTGAGTAATCTGAAATATATTGAGGAAACAGTTAAGATAGTGTGATATCTAAATAAGTCATGGAAGGATTGATTGA
>JANITW010000008.1:50339342-50353548 GCA_027564335.1 Erythroxylum williamsii
GGCTTCAACTGGCCGTTTAATACGTGATTGTCAAGGGAGCTCTGGGGAGTGTTCTCAAGTCTTACGCTGGCTTGGGAGCTGGGGTATTATAGGGTGGTCGCCAAAGTGAACTCCCTCAAGGTCCTTAATATTCTCTCTGACCCTCATATTGTGCTAATTGAGGTTACTTTTTTGGTGCCAGGTATACGGGAGCTTGTTCAACAGAATTGGGAGGTTCATTTTCAGCATGTCTTTCAGGAAGGAAATCAGTACGCCGACAACTTGGCAACCATCGCCGGCCTACTTTGTCCAGGGCTACATATCCCTCAGGAGCCACCAATAGGCGTCTAGGAGCTTCTCTGCAGAGATGCGCATGGAGTATTGTTTTCTAGAGCGTTGAGCTAATTTAGTAGTTCCCTTTGTAATTAAAAAAAAAAGTCTCATGTTATATTTGGGTAATAATTTAATTATTTATTAAGAAAATTTTTTTATTTATCATTGTCTCTTCAAGAATCAATCCCTTTAACTGACTCATAACCCAATTCTTTTAAAACCAAACTTTCAAAATTTCAATAGCAAAACGTATCAATATTAATAATGATAATGTTTTTTGCTTTAACAATAATTATTATTGCCCATTTTCTTCAACAATAGCCATCATTTCTCATATGTAATTAAAAAGTAAAGAATAAACAAATAAACAAATAAATAGATAAAAACAACCAAGCACTTAAAAGAGAGAAAAATCCCTAACTGAAATGACTAAAGGGGGAAGTACTATAGATAAAATTTTTTAGGCTAAATATAAGACAAGAATCAAATAAAAAGATTCAAAAGATTTATAAAAAGAGGAGGACTTAATTTTGTCAAAGTTTTCTAATAAAGATTAAGTCTTTAGTAAGCTGTGGTAGAGTCCTTTTTTCTTGATTATCTTCATCCAGTTCTTCTTAGGTCTTTCTCTTTTTTTCTTGTAGACTTTAAATACAATCTTTTCACATCTTCTCATTGAGACGTGATGACATCTCTTTTACATATTCTGAACCACCCAAGCCTTATTTTCCTTATTTTACCATCAATGTTAGGGATCCTCAATTTATCTCTTACACTATTATCCTAACCTTATTTCTTCTTGTAAGATTACACATCCAATAAAGCATTCTCATTTTCGTCACCATTAACTTATGACTACACACATGCTTGATGGGTCAATACTCCACTTAATAGCATTGTCGTCCTAATTGTTACTTTTAGCTTAAATAATATCTTCTTATCATTCAAAACTCCTAATGCATTCCTCTGTTTAAGCCACAATAATCTAATTAAATTAATATACATATTATCAACTATTGATAGATAATATAATATAATAAGTATCATTATATTTTAAGATAAGTAATGAACATGTAAATGTGATAAATTAATAAATTTAACATATATTATTCATAAGGTTTGTTTTTTTCAGTTATCCTAATTGACATGATTATTTACACTAAGTATCACACTTCTCCAAAATGTCAAATTAATGAAAGTTAACACAAAAACTTAGCTAAGGAACCTTTTACAAATCATATGAACTTTTCACAGTATTTTAAAACTAAAGTAAATTTTGGAGGAACTAATAAAAATATAAGAAAAGTTGGTGTCTTTTACGCTAAGAGATACAAATAATTGCATTTGTCTATAAACGACCTTCTGTTATGTTTTTCCTTGGCATGTTGCCGTAATAAAGTATTGGTGAAAGAAGTTTACTAAAGTGGACAACTCAATCACTTGTCATCATTTTTACCTATTTAATTGAACCTATATTCCAAACAATTGCAAATGTTACTACTCAGCCACTATTTTTACAATTTCCTTAACATATTTCTTCACTTTTTCTTTGTTTGTTCTAAAAATTACCAACGGAAAACTAAAATGATCCGATTATCTAATCGTCGAGACTTTACATTGGACCGCTAAGTAGTGCTTACAACTCCCAATTCAATAAGGGAGACACTCGTCAAAGACAATGCTCAAACTGAAAGTCAAAATAAGAGCATGCAAATACTAACTATACACTCCTTATGATACATTATATTGGGACACTAGGTGGTCTATAGCTTTCTCAATTTTAGCACAGGAAAATATAAGATGATCACCATCTCTAATCACCTCAATGTCCTCAATTTGAGATTTATTATTGTTCACGAGAATTTTTGTAGACCAGAATCCAAACTTCTTCAAACCAATCTTAAGCAACTCTTGAAATGTCTTGGGAAGCAGAACAAGCTTGCCAGCAATTTCTCCAATTTCCAGGCAACTTCTTGTCACTCTCACTAGGCTAACTTCATTATTTGTTACCCATGTGCTATGTCTCACTGGGCATAATAGGTTTTTCTTACTACAATGTATAGCTGACATCATTCCAAAAAATGACTTATGGAAATTGTTTGTTCTACGTATTGGGCTCCACGATCCATCTGTACTTGGGAATGAGCCTTCTTGCGAGACAGGACAAATTTCTAGCTCACTAGTGAATCTGCCCAAGTATCGAACTTCCAGTTGTTGCTGCTTCTCAGAGATTGCAGTGACAGATTGTGATTTTAAGTCATCATGAGCTTGGCACATGAGTTTTATTTCTTCATATCCTTGTTGGTTAACTAAATCTCTAGGACTCCAACCATGGACATCTTTTTATCAACATCTGCACCATGTTTTAAGAGGAATTTAACAATGTCAATGTTGTCTTTACAAACTGCAATATGAAGAGTTGTGACTTCATTGCCTCTTGGTTGTGTAACATCACCACCAAAGCGAACGATTTCTTTCAATAAGTTCAAGTTGTTTTGTTCAGCAGCTATACATACAAAATGACCTACATCACCCAAGCGTACGCTTGCACCATTTTCTTTTAACAGTTTTGCTACTTCTTCATTACCGCCAAGCATTGCTTCCCAGAGCGGCACATTTCATTCTGAGTCTTCATATATACCCAATTAACTAAACCATTTGAAACTTTGAAGTGCCAAATCAATATTTGTTCTTGAAGTTAATGTATCAATTTTCAAAGACGATAAATAATAATTTTTACTTGTGTGATAAACGGATAACTGTCAAGTTCCATGCTACCATTTTAAAAAGTGGTAGCATGTTACCTGTGTATAAACAGATAGCTGTCATGTTTCATGCTACCATTTTGAAAAAATGGTAGCATAGAACCTAACAGCTATCCTTTTATCATACAGGTAACATGCTATTATTTCTTCAAAATTGTAAATGAAACCTAACAGCTATCCGTTTATCACAAGTAAAAATCATTATTTATCATCCTTAAGAATTGATACATTAACTTCAAAAATAAATATTGATTTAATACTTCTAAGTTTCAAATAGTTTAGTTAATTAGGTGTATATGAAGACTCAGAAAGAAACATGCCGCTCTGGGAAGCAATGCTTGGCGGTAATGAAGAAGTAGCCAAACTACTAAAAGAAAATGGTGCAAGCTTACGCTTAAGTAATGTAGGTCATTTGGTATGTATAGCTGCTGAACAAAACAACTTAAACTTACTGAAAGAAATCGTTCGCTTTGATAGTAATGTCACACAACTAAGAGGTAATGAAGTCACAACTCTTCATATTGCAGTTTGTAAAGACAACATTGACATTGTTAAATTCATCCTAAAACATGGTGCAGATGTTGATAACAAGATGTCCATGGCTGGAGTTTTAGAGATCTAGTTGACCAACAAGGATATGAAGAAATAAAACTCATGTTCCAAGCTCATGATAGCTTAAAATCACAATCTGTCACTGCAATCTCTGAGAAGCAGCAACAACATGAAGTTCGATACCTGGGCAGATTCACTAGTGAGCCAGAAATTTGTCCTGTGTCGCAAGAAGACTCATTCTCAAGTACAGATAGATCGTGGAGCCCAAGACGTAAAACAAACAATTTTCAGAAGTCATTTTTTGGAATGATGTCAACTATGCATTGTAATGAGAAAAACCTATTATGCCCAGTGAGACATAACACAGGGGTAACAAATAATGAAGTTAGCCTAGTGAGAGTGACAAGAAGCTGCCTGGAAACTGGAGAAATTGCTAACAAGCTTGTTCTGCTTCCCAAGACATTTCAAGAGTTGCTTAAGATTAATTTGAAGAAGTTTAGATTCTAGCCTACAAAAGTTCTCATGAACAAGAATAAATCTAAAATTGAAGACATTGAGATGATTAGAGATGGTGACCATCTTATATTTTCCAGTGCTAAAATTGAGAAAACTATAGACCACTTAATGTCCCAATATAATGTATCATAAGGAGTTTATAGTTAGTATTTACATGCTCTTATTTTAATTTCCAATTTGAGCATTGTCTTTAACGAGTGTCTCCCTTATTGAATTGGGAGTTGTAAGCACTACTTAGCGGTTCAATGTAAAGTCTCGATGATTCAAAATGGTAACATGAAACATGACAGCTATCTGTTTATTACACAGGTAACATGCTACCACTTTTTAAAATGGTAGGATGGAACCTGACAGCTATCCGTTTATCACAAAAGTAAAAATCATTATTTACCGTCCTTGATAATTGATATATTAACTTTAAGAACAAATATTGATTTGGTACTTTCAAATTTCAAATAATTTAGTTAATTGAGTGCATATACAGACTCAAAAAGAAATGTGTCACTCTAAGAAGCAATGCTTTGTGGTCATAAAAAAGTAGCCAAACTGTTAAAAAAAATGAAGCAAGCGTACGCTTGGGTGTTGTAAGTCATGTTGCATGCACGACTTCTGAACAAAACAACTTGAACTTACTGAAAGAAATCGTTCGCTTTGGTGGTGATGTCACACAACCAAGAGGCAATAGAACCACAGCTCTTCATGTTGCAGTTTGTAAAGAAAATATTAACATTGTTAAATTCCTCCTAAAATATGGTACAAATGTTAATAAAAAAAGATATCAATGGCTGGATGACAAACATCCCAATTATAAATGAGGTGAAGAAAAAAAAAGAAAAAAAAAGTGAAAACAATGACACCACAGAAAAAAGTTGACCTCAAACAAGTGCATATACGAAAATGTCATCCAAGGAATATTTTCAAAAAACAGTCAGGATAATGTAAATATCAATAGAGTAATAGTTTTCTTTTCCAGCAAATTTGGTGAGCATTTTATCTTTTTTTATGGATACAAAATCGTAAATCCTATTTAAATTAGGATTGCCCATTGATCATATAATTTTTGATATATCATAACTTACCTTTACGGTTAGGATCTGCTCCATAATTCAACGGAAGAAGCACACAATTCTTAGTTCCTTTGGATGCTGCTATATGCTATGGAAAAAGTTAAAAAGTTAAAACACAAGTGCTTCGAGGGTACGTATGATGTACAAGAGCATTGTTCAAAGTAAAGATTTCATCGTACCAGAGTTGACCTCTCATTGTTGTCTGACTCACTTGGATCTAGGCCCCGTTCCAACGATTGACGCAACAACAAATCATATCCTCTTAAAGCAGCAAAACATAGACTGAGAGGTAGGTCAATCCTGCCTAGCATGTTCTCTGTCTCCACCAAAACACTATCCATAGTTGGATCCTTCAGTTCTTTCAAATGTTGCCCCACCAGAATCAAAGCGCCAAGCATTTGCAGAAAAGAAAAACAAAGTTAACAATTCGGCAGAGCTTGTTCTATAAACAAGTTTTTTCTTTTAGGAATTCAACAATACAGGAACTTCAAGAAGGATCAGAATATGCAGGACAAGTTTGTCAAAATTGCTGACAATTCCAAATACTTAAAACTTACAAATTGTCCTAGGTAATAGTTATTAACAGAATTACGATATTCTTGCAAACCTTGGTCCCATCGCAAAACGTTGGCCTGAACAATGTTCAAGAATGTGGTTCGATTTAGACGTAGCAGCTGACTTAATCTTTTGGTCCGCACCGTAAAAAGTTGTGACCTATAACAAAGTACCCCAATCTCACCACACAAATCACCAGTCTTTGCTTCCCCAACAACCTGCAACCATCCTACCAAGTTTCAGGATTCAGCAAACCGATCAATTATGAAACTAGAACCTTGACGCCATAATCGATTTTCGTTTCATGTCAAAACTTTTCCACGTGTTTCAAATCAGTGGACTTGCTTGTTCAACTCCGTTTTTCATGATGAGCAAATCTTGGGAAGAAATTCAAAGACAAGATCACCATAATTGAGTTGTCTCAATCAAACCTAATACGTAGAAATTGGGCTTTACCACAACACCAGTGACAAGTATATTGATAAACATATAAAGATACATCCAAATCCTTATGCAATCTCAACAAATATTTGATCTCCTTTTAAACGTGTTTGATTTTATCTTGTGATTTTCAGTATCTCTGTAAATATCATGTACATGTATAAATACAATGTAAAGGCACTTATGATTATACAAGCAATACAACACAATTATATTTTCAATTGCTTTCTTCTTTTCCTTCATGGTATCAAAGCCTATACATTCATTCTATCCACATACAATTATCTACTTCAGTTTTTTTATAAACACTCAACCACAGACTCCTCCTTACAAATCACATCTTCTTTCAGTTCCTTTTTCAAACACCTACCACGCACAACATACATTGCTTTACTTTCCACTTGCATTACCAATACACTACACAATCAATTTTTTTTTCTTACTACACCCGACCAAGCAAAACACTTATCATGGCCGATTTCAATTCCCCTCTTTTACCAATCAACCAAATCACAAATTTCCTCACTACCCAACTAGATAACACGAATTACCTTATTTGGCGTAATCAGGTTCATGCTATCCTCACTACCTCTGAGTTGGTTGGATACATTGATGGCAAGTATGTTGACGCTTCATTTTGCAAAATCACGTCATGTTTTGGAGGGAAGTACTCTGCTTTCATCTCCGAGACCTTCAATATTAGTTTTCATAAAGAAACTCCGATGTTAGAAATTGCTCAGGTGAAAGACCCACAGAAGAGTACAGAGGCGATACTTTATATCCGATGAATTATCAGTTGGAAAAGCAAGTCATTTGAAACCCCACGAAACAAGTAAACTTTGTCTACAAGAGAGTAGAAGAGATAATGTGAAATGCCTGAGCGAGTGGCTTTAGGAAGCTTCCTAAAGCCACTCGCTCAGGCATTTCACATTATCTCTTCTACTCTCTTGTAGACAAAGTTTACTTGTTTCGTGGGGTTTCAAATGACTTGCTTTTCCAACTGATAATTCATCGGATATAAAGTATCGCCTCTGTACTCTTCTGTGGGTCTTTCACCTGAGCAATTTCTAACATCGGAGTTTCTTTATGAAAACTAATATTGAAGGTCTCGGAGATGAAAGCAGAGTACTTCCCTCCAAAACATGACGTGATTTTGCAAAATGAAGCGTCAACATACTTGCCATCAATGTATCCAACCAACTCAGAGGTAGTGAGGATAGCATGAACCTGATTACGCCAAATAAGGTAATTCGTGTTATCTAGTTGGGTAGTGAGGAAATTTGTGATTTGGTTGATTGGTAAAAGAGGGGAATTGAAATCGGCCATGATAAGTGTTTTGCTTGGTCGGGTGTAGTAAGAAAAAAAAATTGATTGTGTAGTGTATTGGTAATGCAAGTGGAAAGTAAAGCAATGTATGTTGTGCGTGGTAGGTGTTTGAAAAAGGAACTGAAAGAAGATGTGATTTGTAAGGAGGAGTCTGTGGTTGAGTGTTTATAAAAAAACTGAAGTAGATAATTGTATGTGGATAGAATGAATGTATAGGCTTTGATACCATGAAGGAAAAGAAGAAAGCAATTGAAAATATAATTGTGTTGTATTGCTTGTATAATCATAAGTGCCTTTACATTGTATTTATACATGTACATGATATTTACAGAGATACTGAAAATCACAAGATAAAATCAAACACGTTTAAAAGGAGATCAAATATTTGTTGAGATTGCATAAGGATTTGGATGTATCTTTATATGTTTATCAATATACTTGTCACTGGTGTTGTGGTAAAGCCCAATTTCTACGTATTAGGTTTGATTGAGACAACTCAATTATGGTGATCTTGTCTTTGAATTTCTTCCCAAGATTTGCTCATCATGAAAAACGGAGTTGAACAAGCAAGTCCACTGATTTGAAACACGTGGAAAAGTTTTGACATGAAACGAAAATCGATTATGGCGTCAAGGTTCTAGTTTCATAATTGATCGGTTTGCTGAATCCTGAAACTTGGTAGGATGGTTGCAGGTTGTTGGGGAAGCAAAGACTGGTGATTTGTGTGGTGAGATTGGGGTACTTTGTTATAGGTCACAACTTTTTACGGTGCGGACCAAAAGATTAAGTCAGCTGCTACGTCTAAATCGAACCACATTCTTGAACATTGTTCAGGCCAACGTTTTGCGATGGGACCAAGGTTTGCAAGAATATCGTAATTCTGTTAATAACTATTACCTAGGACAATTTGTAAGTTTTAAGTATTTGGAATTGTCAGCAATTTTGACAAACTTGTCCTGCATATTCTGATCCTTCTTGAAGTTCCTGTATTGTTGAATTCCTAAAAGAAAAAACTTGTTTATAGAACAAGCTCTGCCGAATTGTTAACTTTGTTTTTCTTTTCTGCAAATGCTTGGCGCTTTGATTCTGGTGGGGCAACATTTGAAAGAACTGAAGGATCCAACTATGGATAGTGTTTTGGTGGAGACAGAGAACATGCTAGGCAGGATTGACCTACCTCTCAGTCTATGTTTTGCTGCTTTAAGAGGATATGATTTGTTGTTGCGTCAATCGTTGGAACGGGGCCTAGATCCAAGTGAGTCAGACAACAATGAGAGGTCAACTCTGGTACGATGAAATCTTTACTTTGAACAATGCTCTTGTACATCATACGTACCCTCGAAGCACTTGTGTTTTAACTTTTTAACTTTTTCCATAGCATATAGCAGCATCCAAAGGAACTAAGAATTGTGTGCTTCTTCCGTTGAATTATGGAGCAGATCCTAACCGTAAAGGTAAGTTATGATATATCAAAAATTATATGATCAATGGGCAATCCTAATTTAAATAGGATTTACGATTTTGTATCCATAAAAAAAGATAAAATGCTCACCAAATTTGCTGGAAAAGAAAACTATTACTCTATTGATATTTACATTATCCTGACTGTTTTTTGAAAATATTCCTTGGATGACATTTTCGTATATGCACTTGTTTGAGGTCAACTTTTTTCTGTGGTGTCATTGTTTTCACTTTTTTTTTCTTTTTTTTTCTTCACCTCATTTATAATTGGGATGTTTGTCATCCAGCCATTGATATCTTTTTTTATTAACATTTGTACCATATTTTAGGAGGAATTTAACAATGTTAATATTTTCTTTACAAACTGCAACATGAAGAGCTGTGGTTCTATTGCCTCTTGGTTGTGTGACATCACCACCAAAGCGAACGATTTCTTTCAGTAAGTTCAAGTTGTTTTGTTCAGAAGTCGTGCATGCAACATGACTTACAACACCCAAGCGTACGCTTGCTTCATTTTTTTTAACAGTTTGGCTACTTTTTTATGACCACAAAGCATTGCTTCTTAGAGTGACACATTTCTTTTTGAGTCTGTATATGCACTCAATTAACTAAATTATTTGAAATTTGAAAGTACCAAATCAATATTTGTTCTTAAAGTTAATATATCAATTATCAAGGACGGTAAATAATGATTTTTACTTTTGTGATAAACGGATAGCTGTCAGGTTCCATCCTACCATTTTAAAAAGTGGTAGCATGTTACCTGTGTAATAAACAGATAGCTGTCATGTTTCATGTTACCATTTTGAATCATCGAGACTTTACATTGAACCGCTAAGTAGTGCTTACAACTCCCAATTCAATAAGGGAGACACTCGTTAAAGACAATGCTCAAATTGGAAATTAAAATAAGAGCATGTAAATACTAACTATAAACTCCTTATGATACATTATATTGGGACATTAAGTGGTCTATAGTTTTCTCAATTTTAGCACTGGAAAATATAAGATGGTCACCATCTCTAATCATCTCAATGTCTTCAATTTTAGATTTATTCTTGTTCATGAGAACTTTTGTAGGCTAGAATCTAAACTTCTTCAAATTAATCTTAAGCAACTCTTGAAATGTCTTGGGAAGCAGAACAAGCTTGTTAGCAATTTCTCCAGTTTCCAGGCAGCTTCTTGTCACTCTCACTAGGCTAACTTCATTATTTGTTACCCCTGTGTTATGTCTCACTGGGCATAATAGGTTTTTCTCATTACAATGCATAGTTGACATCATTCCAAAAAATGACTTCTGAAAATTGTTTGTTTTACGTCTTGGGCTCCACGATCTATCTGTACTTGAGAATGAGTCTTCTTGCGACACAGGACAAATTTCTGGCTCACTAGTGAATCTGCCCAGGTATCGAACTTCATGTTGTTGCTGCTTCTCAGAGATTGCAGTGACAGATTGTGATTTTAAGCTATCATGAGCTTGGAACATGAGTTTTATTTCTTCATATCCTTGTTGGTCAACTAGATCTCTAAAACTCCAGCCATGGACATCTTGTTATCAACATCTGCACCATGTTTTAGGATGAATTTAACAATGTCAATGTTGTCTTTACAAACTGCAATATGAAGAGTTGTGACTTCATTACCTCTTAGTTGTGTGACATTACTATCAAAGCGAACGATTTCTTTCAGTAAGTTTAAGTTGTTTTGTTCAGCAGCTATACATACCAAATGACCTACATTACTTAAGCGTAAGCTTGCACCATTTTCTTTTAGTAGTTTGGCTACTTCTTCATTACCGCCAAGCATTGCTTCCCAGAGCGGCATGTTTCTTTCTGAGTCTTCATATACACCTAATTAACTAAACTATTTGAAACTTAGAAGTATTAAATCAATATTTATTTTTGAAGTTAATGTATCAATTCTTAAGGATGATAAATAATGATTTTTACTTGTGATAAACGGATAGCTGTTAGGTTTCATTTACAATTTTGAAGAAATAATAGCATGTTACCTGTATGATAAAAGGATAGCTGTTAGGTTCTATGCTACCATTTTTTCAAAATGGTAGCATGAAACATGACAGCTATCTGTTTATACACAGGTAACATGCTACCACTTTTTAAAATGGTAGCATGGAACTTGACAGTTATCCGTTTATCACACAAGTAAAAATTATTATTTATCGTCTTTGAAAATTGATACATTAACTTCAAGAACAAATATTGATTTGGCACTTCAAAGTTTCAAATGGTTTAGTTAATTGGGTATATATGAAGACTCAGAATGAAATGTGCCGCTCTGGGAAGCAATGCTTGGCGGTAATGAAGAAGTAGCAAAACTGTTAAAAGAAAATGGTGCAAGCGTACGCTTGGGTGATGTAGGTCATTTTGTATGTATAGCTGCTGAACAAAACAACTTGAACTTATTGAAAGAAATCGTTCGCTTTGGTGGTGATGTTACACAACCAAGAGGCAATGAAGTCACAACTCTTCATATTGCAGTTTGTAAAGACAACATTGACATTGTTAAATTCCTCTTAAAACATGGTGCAGATGTTGATAAAAAGATGTCCATGGTTGGAGTCCTAGAGATTTAGTTAACCAACAAGGATATGAAGAAATAAAACTCATGTGCCAAGCTCATGATGACTTAAAATCACAATCTGTCACTGCAATCTCTGAGAAGCAGCAACAACTGGAAGTTCGATACTTGGGCAGATTCACTAGTGAGCTAGAAATTTGTCCTGTCTCGCAAGAAGGCTCATTCCCAAGTACAGATGGATCGTGGAGCCCAATACGTAGAACAAACAATTTCCATAAGTCATTTTTTGGAATGATGTCAGCTATACATTGTAGTAAGAAAAACCTATTATGCCCAGTGAGACATAGCACATGGGTAACAAATAATGAAGTTAGCCTAGTGAGAGTGACAAGAAGTTGCCTGGAAATTGGAGAAATTGCTGGCAAGCTTGTTCTGCTTCCCAAGACATTTCAAGAGTTGCTTAAGATTGGTTTGAAGAAGTTTGGATTCTGGTCTACAAAAATTCTCGTGAACAATAATAAATCTCAAATTGAGGACATTGAGGTGATTAGAGATGGTGATCATCTTATATTTTCCTGTGCTAAAATTGAGAAAGCTATAGACCACCTAGTGTCCCAATATAATGTATCATAAGGAGTGTATAGTTAGTATTTGCATGCTCTTATTTTGACTTTCAGTTTGAGCATTGTCTTTGACGAGTGTCTCCCTTATTGAATTGGGAGTTGTAAGCACTACTTAGCGGTCCAATGTAAAGTCTCGACGATTAGATAATCGGATCATTTTAGTTTTCCGTTGGTAATTTTTAGAACAAACAAAGAAAAAGTGAAGAAATATGTTAAGGAAATTGTAAAAATAGTGGCTGAGTAGTAACATTTGCAATTGTTTGGAATATAGGTTCAATTAAATAGGTAAAAATGATGACAAGTGATTGAGTTGTCCACTTTAGTAAACTTCTTTCACCAATACTTTATTACGGCAACATGCCAAGGAAAAACATAACAGAAGGTCGTTTATAGACAAATGCAATTATTTGTATCTCTTAGCGTAAAAGACACCAACTTTTCTTATATTTTTATTAGTTCCTCCAAAATTTACTTTAGTTTTAAAATACTGTGAAAAGTTCATATGATTTGTAAAAGGTTCCTTAGCTAAGTTTTTGTGTTAACTTTCATTAATTTGACATTTTGGAGAAGTGTGATACTTAGTGTAAATAATCATGTCAATTAGGATAACTGAAAAAAACAAACCTTATGAATAATATATGTTAAATTTATTAATTTATCACATTTACATGTTCATTACTTATCTTAAAATATAATGATACTTATTATATTATATTATCTATCAATAGTTGATAATATGTATATTAATTTAATTAGATTATTGTGGCTTAAACAGAGGAATGCATTAGGAGTTTTGAATGATAAGAAGATATTATTTAAGCTAAAAGTAACAATTAGGACGACAATGCTATTAAGTGGAGTATTGACCCATCAAGCATGTGTGTAGTCATAAGTTAATGGTGACGAAAATGAGAATGCTTTATTGGATGTGTAATCTTACAAGAAGAAATAAGGTTAGGATAATAGTGTAAGAGATAAATTGAGGATCCCTAACATTGATGGTAAAATAAGGAAAATAAGGCTTGGGTGGTTCAGAATATGTAAAAGAGATGTCATCACGTCTCAATGAGAAGATGTGAAAAGATTGTATTTAAAGTCTACAAGAAAAAAAGAGAAAGACCTAAGAAGAACTGGATGAAGATAATCAAGAAAAAAGGACTCTACCACAGCTTACTAAAGACTTAATCTTTATTAGAAAACTTTGACAAAATTAAGTCCTCCTCTTTTTATAAATCTTTTGAATCTTTTTATTTGATTCTTGTCTTATATTTAGCCTAAAAAATTTTATCTATAGTACTTCCCCCTTTAGTCATTTCAGTTAGGGATTTTTCTCTCTTTTAAGTGCTTGGTTGTTTTTATCTATTTATTTGTTTATTTGTTTATTCTTTACTTTTTAATTACATATGAGAAATGATGGCTATTGTTGAAGAAAATGGGCAATAATAATTATTGTTAAAGCAAAAAACATTATCATTATTAATATTGATACGTTTTGCTATTGAAATTTTGAAAGTTTGGTTTTAAAAGAATTGGGTTATGAGTCAGTTAAAGGGATTGATTCTTGAAGAGACAATGATAAATAAAAAAATTTTCTTAATAAATAATTAAATTATTACCCAAATATAACATGAGACTTTTTTTTTTAATTACAAAGGGAACTACTAAATTAGCTCAACGCTCTAGAAAACAATACTCCATGCGCATCTCTGCAGAGAAGCTCCTAGACGCCTATTGGTGGCTCCTGAGGGATATGTAGCCCTGGACAAAGTAGGCCGGCGATGGTTGCCAAGTTGTCGGCGTACTGATTTCCTTCCTGAAAGACATGCTGAAAATGAACCTCCCAATTCTGTTGAACAAGCTCCCGTATACCTGGCACCAAAAAAGTAACCTCAATTAGCACAATATGAGGGTCAGAGAGAATATTAAGGACCTTGAGGGAGTTCACTTTGGCGACCACCCTATAATACCCCAGCTCCCAAGCCAGCGTAAGACTTGAGAACACTCCCCAGAGCTCCCTTGACAATCACGTATTAAACGGCCAGTTGAAGCC
>JANITW010000008.1:50373838-50384305 GCA_027564335.1 Erythroxylum williamsii
TATATTAGAGTTATAAATTTAATTTTTAAAATTATGTCCATATAAGTTATTATATATATAAACAACTAATTTTTTCAATTTTTTTTAATAAATAACTAATATTATTTACTGATCAAATCAATTGATATAATCCACGCTCGTGTCAATTAGGGCCTGTAAGTAGCACGTCTCCTTTTCTTAATCAAGTATTTAAAATCTGCCTCCTACTGTGAGGAAAAAAAGGAAAATTTTATCAATTGCTTAATATGAGCTTAGTGGACCCAAAATATTGAAGCAATGACTCCCATAAATGATTATTTGGGATTTACATTACTATTTCCTTGAAATAATTAATGCCATTTTATATCTTGAAAGATACCCCAATGACATTTCAACATCCCACAGCAACAAAAGTTCAATAATAAAATTCTTATTTATTTATTAGGGTTAAATGTTAGAGGTTGAGCAGAAACTTTTTCACGTGCAATTTATTTAACAAAATAGGGTTATTTGTACATAGAAGTCTACATCAGAGCACTCATCGACCGACATCAGTAAGTATTTGCAACTCTTCATATTAGATTTGGTTTAGACATTCGTATCCAAGTTTGTTGGAAGTAGGTAAACTGGCACATATAACCTACTTCATTACGATATGAAAGCTCAATAAGTGGTAAAAACTTTAAGCTATTTTCAAACATTAAACTGTAGTTTTTACTATTTTCGAAAACATATTTAGTTATAAATGAACATAATACGTTGAATTAGGAAGTCATAGACTTTGATAAGATTGCATTAACAAAAGTACCTTAACAATGTCACTTTGTTCAATAACAGGCTACGTGCTTCAAGTGACTTCCTTTTTCCCGTTTCATAGTACAGGGGGCTCCTTTTAAGTCGAGCACTGATTTCATCAAGCCAAAGGCTTGTTGCTCGTGTGGATTTGGATTCGTCCCAGTAAACAGAAATTCTTGGATTCCTCCCAGCAAACACGCTTCTATATATCGCATAATAACAACTGTTAAAAGATGATGCATCAATTCATGTGTGCAAATTCACATTTGTTTATGCCCAACGTAACAGCGATCACCTAGCAAGCTCCGCAATAAAATATCACATTTAAAAGACAACTAAAAGAAAAGGGGCATTCTCTCCCTGTGCCTTTAAACAAAGTTGCCAACCAAATCCCTACATTTGAATCCAGACAAACAAAATGTGATCTTTTATGACTATACCTTTTTTGCATTACTACAAAAGCTTAAGCATTTTCAACCGTTCTTCATTTTCTGGATCCAGTTTAGGTGGGGTGTAACAGCCATGCAGATCCTCAACTACGTACTCCTATAAAAGAAGCAATCAAGTATCATAAGAGCATTTTGAGGTTAAATCATACCAAAGTTTCAGAATACTGTCATTGTCAGCATGGTACATCAAGCAAAAGATACGGAGTCTGTACCTTAGTGAGCTCCCTCTTAGTAAGGATATGGTAATGTTTCTGCCAAATCTTCTGAATGGCCATGGTGGCAGCAAGGAATCCATATGCTATACCAAGAATGGCAAATATAACAACAAAAACCACCACTAAGGCGAAGCAAGCTTCCATTGAAGCAGGAAAGCAGTCTAAAATTCCCCATCCATAGCAACAGTTCTGACAGCCAGCCATCCGAGGGTCGTTACTATTAAGGGATGAGCAGTGTAGGATGAGACCAAAAAATCCAAGAAGCACAAAGAAGGACAGCACTCCTGCCACCGTTCATCAAAACCATAATTTCAAAAATAATGGTCTACAAATCAAAACCCTTCCAATTAGAGATAAAGGAGGTATGTTTCTAGAAATTATTGCAATTCAAAACCTTATTGGAAGCAGCAAGAAAGTGATGCCACCGACACGGAACCCAAAAATAAATGAGAGTCAATTGAATAACTTGAATGTTTCCAATAACCATGAAGCCAAAACTAAAATTGGTTATCAAAGCATGACCTAAGTTTGCAGGTAAATGAGTTAAAAAAAAATGTTCCACTGATGGGAAATTTCATGTGGCTAATTGCACATGTTAAAGGATATAGCATTAAGAATGAGAAACCAAAGTGAATTGTACATTTGAAAAGTGAAATGTATTGATCTACAAAGTCAAGTATTGGCATCATAAAACAGCAAGATGCGTAAGAAACAAGTATTAACTAGTCAAGGACAAACTTAACAGGAAAAGATCTGACAGATCATTATTATACTTTTTGCAAACACATATATGGAAAGTGTAGGATTGCAAATGACGAAGGCTGAAAAAAAATGCTACTTTACAATTGTTCCTATCTGTTAGGATGATGAATCTGGCTTAAGCCCTTCTAAGCAAGACAGAAGGATATAAGAAAATAAATTGCTGGAAAAAAGTTACCTATGCAATAGTAAAACGGTACAGGGTGTTTTGATAAAACACGATCCCAACCATCATTGAATGAATTTCTGAAAGCCCCATCTTTGTCCATAAGGTATGCGAAGCCACCCATTGCAGCAATTACCTGAGGAATACAATTTTTTTTCTTATATTAAGGAAACAGTATGATATTTTACTTTTTTTTACACTCTCATAGTTAGGGGTATTAAAATATAGAGCTTATTTTGATGATCCATTCCTTTTCCTATCATGGAGCTGATGGCATGATCAAGCAGTTCTAATATTTGGAATTGTTGAAATGGTTATATATAACCCTACAATAGCAATACATATCGAACATCCTTCACCGGAATTAAAATTTTCACTTTCACCCTGCTGATTACAAGAATAGGGGAGAACTATTGATTGTAGTCGTTTAATGGACAACATACATCGTAAAAGTAGTTCTGACAAAGAGAACATGCAGAAAGCCATGCAAGTGGAACATAAGGCTGCATACTTAGCATAAGCTTCATTTAACCATAAACAATATCACCAACAAATTATCCGTGCAATGAATAGAACTCAAATAACTCACAGTTTGTACAGCCAGAAATACCACAACAACATCTCTGGTTACAAAAAGTCTGAATTTGAATTTCCGCCAAGAGTTGTCTTCAAACAATGAAACTTGAAAATGAAATTGGGCTTTGCAAGTTGTGCAATGAGAGAAAGCAAATCCCTCCTGCAAAAGAGAGAGAGAATACAGAACAGTCAAACATTCAACATCTTGGTACTATTACCTACACTCATAAACTGCAAGGAATACCACTTACCTTAACCGAGCGCCAATGATCAAGGCATGATCGATGTACAAACTGTTGAGTGCCTTTGCACATGCATGGAGATATCAACTCATCCTCTACAACATTAAACAAATACCATAAGGCCAAGGAAAGAAAAGATTGATTTTGAGCAAATCCAGGTATCGTTATAACAGAAGTGTCAAGAATGTAAATCATGACATTCAAATCATCATTAGCACATAAAGTATACTAGATAGAGGAGCTTGAACAAGCAGAAACCAGAACGCAACTAGACTCATTAGATAAAAAGCATCGTTTAAAAGCATAGTTGAACTTATTTAGTCTGTACTAGCCTTAAGTTAGGGAAACAGAAGCAATAGTTTGAACAGATGTCCACAAAGTAAAAGTGAAAAACAGCTCGATGCCAATAAGAATTTTGAAGCTACGAGGTATTTGGACAACGCACCAGTTGAAAAAGAAATATCTGTGATTGTTGCTCCAAAATCAGAGAAGAAAAAAGACGCATAGGAAGATCAATTTGTGAAAGATTATAGACAAGTGTTATCTCTGAACAACCAGCCAGGCCTAACAAGTATAATTAGTCGTGAAATTAATTTAGTAAAGTGCAAGAAATAAGAGCCACTTGCGATCGAAAAGATCACCTTCTTCACAATCGGACTCCAGACAAATGCGACAAGTAGGAACAGAACCGCTCTCCACATCTTCTACAACCTTAATCTCTGGAGACGACGACGACGACGACGACGACGACGAAGGTGGTGATTCAAGATGAGGCTGGTTCGGTAGCAGAGGATCAGAGTCGCTGGGAGCCACCGCACTGACCGTTTCTAGCTCCACTTCTCCTTTCATCAATAACGCTCTCTTTGGTGATCACACAAATTTTAATCTACAAATAAAGAAAAAAGAAAATAAATAAACGAAAAAGGATGTATCAGCCAATCGGGTGAACGGGAACAATCGGGCACAAATGCTCGAAGCAAGTAATTGTGATATGGTTTGATTAGTAACAACCTGACCTGAGAAACGACTTTTGCAGAGGACAGAGTCAGACACAAAGCAGGGGAGGCGGTGTCAGAGCCTTTTCCATTGCTTTTTTTCTTCAAGACCGGCTTAGCCTAAAACCAGATAAGGGGAGAAAACCGAAAAACCAAAAACGTATGGGCCTGTATTTTGCCAAGCCCACCTCTAAGCCACATTCCAACGTCGATTTGCCTCTTCTCTATTTAAGCAATTCACTTCCCTGCTCTAAATTGACGCCTACCTTATACAAACTTGTCACTTTTTTTTTTATTTATCTTTATCTCATTTTATAGTTAATTATTATTCTTTATATTTTCAAATAAATATAAATTGGTATGTTTGATTTTAAATATGATTTCAGAATTATAATAATATGATATAAATTAAAATGACTTATATTTTGATTCAGGTCTTATTTAAGTCTCTTAAAGGAAAATGAATGCATTTGAGAAGATTTGATTAAGTTAGAGTTATTTTAATAGACTTTTAACAAATGACTGAAAAACACAACTGACATGGTATTATATGGCTCTATGTATTCATTTATGCCAAATTTTAGTAAATGAAATAAAGAGGGATATCAATGTCAAATTAGAACTTTAGAGGGATAAGTTAGAGTTAAAGGACTTTAAATTCAGTAAAACCAAGACTAAGTACTTAAAGTGTAACAGTGCAGGTCATAGGGTTGCATCCGATCTGAAAATCAAGATTAGAACAAAAGTTATATCATAAAAATTGTTTTAAGCATCTTGGATCCATTATGGCGAGATAGAGGATGACATATTACACTGTATTAAATTAAAGTGACTTAAATGGAGGGACACCTTAGGAATTTTATGTGATAAGAAAATATCAATCAAGTTAAACAGTAAATTCTACTGTTTGGCAATTAGGTTTTATGGGATAGATTGTTATCCTATCAAACAAGTGCATAATCATAAGTTGACGGTAGCAAAGAAAAGGATGCTTCATTAGACGCGAAATCTTACAAAAAGAGATAAGGTCAATAATGTAGTGGTAAGAGAAAGGTTGGGGTGGCTAACATTGATAGTAAATTAAGAGAGACAAAACTTAAGTGATTCAAATAAATTAAGAGGAGACATCCTTGATTCCTTATCATAAATGATTAATTGAATATATTTTTATACCCATCTTTAATGTGTTTTGCTTATTATTTGAGAGTTTTATGGTATCTTTGATACTTATTTTGCTTCATGTGTGTTTTTAGGTAATAATTTCCTACATAAACTAAAGGGAGAAGAATTATGGTAAAATCGAAGCATAAAATGGAAGAATTAAAGTAACTTTTGAGATACATAACTGTGTACAGAGACTGTGTAAGCTATTGTAAATTTGTAAAGCTTCGAAGATGTTGTTTATACCCATATGAAGATAAAAGCCCATGTATGTAGCCCGTGTAAGCTTCTGAAACCACATAAATCATAATTTAGAGGGGATTTTAAGATATACAATCACTTACACATCTATATAAGTGATCGTGTATGTTCCAGAAATAGTAGTTTCTTATTTTAAAAGGAAATTATGAAGTCTAAACAAAAGGAAGGAAGTAGATGACAGTAGACTAGACATCAGATAGAGTGTAGAAGTAGCAATTTTGAACCTAAGACAAGAAAAACACGAAGAATACTTCAAGATATCGAATAGAGAGCAACCTTTCATCCAAGTTTCAAGGAGATTTCATTAGAGATAAAAGGGAATATATAGATTATGGATTCTTTTATTTCTATTTACATTCTAAATACCTAATGTTTGATTTGTTTTCTATGTTTAAGAACTAATTTGTTTAGTGCCTAGGTGTGATGAACCTTAAGTCGAGATATAGTCTTTTATTTAATACAATTAATTAACTGATTGATTTATTATGATTCAATTATGCATTTATATTCTTAAACTAATGTATCTAGGATATTAGTTAAATGTTTGATTTCATATGAATGAGATTGAGAAATCCTTTCATTTGAATAGGTCTACCATTGTTAGATGGAGTTTCATGCAAACCTAGAGATAGGTCGACATAAATCCTCTAAATTAAGGTCAAACCTAATAGTGAAATTTATAAATCGAGTAATGCAATCTTATAAGTTTTACCTAGAAAGAGGATTTAGTTAATCAATTCTAGGTTATTTGTTAATAGTTTTGACAAAATTACTATCATAAGATATGAATTTTCACAATCTAATAATCAATAATTTAACTACTTGATAAAGGGTTAATAACACTTTTGAGCTAAAGTCAGGATTGATTCACTTGTTACTCACTTTTCGAGGCACATTGAGAGAAGATACTTATAAGCACTTGAAGGAGTTTGATGTTGTCTGTATGGGGATGAAACCTACCAATGTCACTGAAAAGCAGATAAAGCTAAGGGCTTTTCCCTTTTCTTTGAAGGATGATGCCCAAAATTAGTTATATTATTTGCGTGCTGGAAGTATTAAAACTTGGGAAGAGATGAAGAATTTATTTCTTGAGATTTTTTCCCAGTTACCAAGGCTGCCAATATCAAAAAAGAAATCTGTGGCATTCGATAAAATACCAGGGTGTCATTATATGAATATTGGGAGAGATTTAAGAAGCTATGTGCAAGCTGGCCGTCAATATTAGAAAAGAAATCTGTGGCATTTGACAAAATACCAGGGAGTCATTATATGAATATTGGGAGAGATTTAAGAAGCTGTATGCAAGCTGGCCCCATCATCAAATTAGCGAGCAACTATTGATTCAATACTTTTATGAAGGTCTTTTACCGATTGAGAGGAGTATGATAGATGCTGCAAGTGGAGGAGTGTTAGTTGATAAAACACCATCAACTGCATGGGATTTGATCTCAACCATGGCTTCTAACTCTCAATAATTTGGAGCTCAGAATGATTATGGTTCAAGACATATTAATGAGATGGGAGTTTCGTTGTTGGAAAGAAGATTAGGTGATTTGACTTCTTTGGTGTGTTAACTTGCGGTATCAAGGAAAGAGGAAGTTAATACTTGTGGTATTTGTTCTATGGTTGGCCATCCCATAGATATGTGTCCCACTCTACAAGAAGACCAAGTTGAAGAAGCCAAGGCAATGGATGATTATTTGGGACAATCTCAAAGACAGTATGACCCATTTTCAAACATATATAATCTGGGTTGGCGAGATCATCCAAACCTCTATTATGACAATAATCAGGGATAATAAGTAAGTTCTAATTTTTAGCCATAAAATTAGTCTTATATGCCTAGATAGCAATAGTAAATGGGACAAAGTTCTGGTGAAAATAATTCTTTGGAGGACATAGTCAAAACATTGGCCACAGATACTGTGAACATTCAACAAAATACTATGAAATTTCAGCAAGATATGCAAACCATCATACAAAATCTTGAGACTCAAATGAGCCAAATGACGATTTCCATCAATAGGTTAGAGGCACAAAATTCAGGAAAGCTACCTTCTCAACTTGAGGTGAATCCAAAGAAGAGTGCTTCTGCTATCACACTTTGAAGTGGTAAAGAGTTAAAGGAACCTAACCTAAAGGTTTCTAAGCGAGAGGTTGAAGAAGAAGTAGAGAAAGAAGTTCCAAAGTAGTCAAAAGAGAAAAGGAGGGTGATTCTTACATTGTCATGCCTAAGTTTAGTGTATAACCTCCTTTTCCTAGTTGTTTTGCCAAACAGAAGAAGGATGAGTAATATAAAGAAATTTTGGAAAATTTTCACAAGGTACAGGTAAATATTCCTTTGCTTGATGCTATTAAACAAATTTCTCATTATGCTAAATTTCTTAAGGAGCTCTGTACCTCAAAAAGAAAGTTAAGTGGCAATGAAAAGGTGTAATTGGGTGAGAATGTTTCTGCTGTGCTTCAAAAGAAGATACCTCATAAATGTCCAGATCCAGGTATGTTTACAATCCTTTGTAAAATAGGTAATCTAAAAATTAAGAAAGAATTATTGGATTTAGGTGCGCCGATTAATGTTATGCCTCAATGTATTTATGAATCTTTAAATATGGGGCCTCTGACAGAAATTGGTGTCATAATCCAACTTGTTGATCTATCTAATGCCTATCCTAAGGGTGTTCTTGAGGATGTCTTAGTTCAAGTTGATAGTATGATTTTTCTTGCTGACTTTTATGTCTTAAAGATGGGTAATGAAGATTCATCCACTTTAGTTTCAATTTTATTGGGAAGACCACTTTTGAAAACTTCCAGAACAAAAATTGATGTCTATGATTGGTCCTTGACTATGGAGTTTGATGGTAATGTGATTAAGTTCAATATTTATGATGCCATGGAATTTCCTAATAATGATCAATATTTTGTTTTTGTGAGTTTTCTTGATACTTTAGTGAAGGAAAGATTTCGTTTAGATGGACTAGATAAATTATGGATTGCAATGGAAAATAATATGAATATTTAGGAAGGAAAAATACTAGCCAATTATCTTGCCATTCTTGAAGAGTTGGATACCACAATCCATATTTTAGATCAGAGAAAATGCTTAGGGGAATAGGTATGTTTTCTGGAGCTAACTAGAAATAATTTGAAGTTGTTGCCATCTCTTATACAACCACTAAAATTGGAGTTGAAGGTTCTTCTAGGTAACTTGAAATATGTGTATTTACGTTAGCATGAAACTCTTCGTGTTATTATTTCTAGCATACTAACATCTTTGCAAGAAACACAATTGTTAGGCATGTTGAAAAATTACAAAAATGTTTTTGGATGGACTGTGGCAAATTTGAAAAGGATTAACCAATCAATTTGTATGCACCGAATTCTATTGGAGGATGGAGCTAAGGAAACAAGACAACCTCAATGAAGATTGACCCCACCAATGATAGAGGTAGCCAAGAAGGAGATTTTGAAGCTCCTCGATACTGGAATAATCTATCCAATTTCAGATAGTAAATAGGTAAGTCTAGTATAAGTGGTTCTCAAGAAAACTAGAGTAACCATAGTGGAAAACACGTAAGGTGAATTGGTTCCCACCCATGTGCAAAATGAGTGTAGGGTTTGTATCCGTTATTTTATTACTCGTAAAGATCATTTTTTACTTCTTTTTATTGACTAGATGCTTGAAAACTTGCGGGGAAAACTTATTATTGTTGTTTAGATGGTTACTCAGGTTATCACCAAATTTCGGTTGCATTAGAGGACCAAGACAAAATGACTTTCACATGTCATTTTGGCACCTTTGCGAATAGAAGAATGCCTTTTAGACTATGTAATGAACCTGCCACATTCTAAAGGTGTATGATAAGTATTTTTTTTGATTATGTGGATGACTTTATTGAAGTTTTTATGGACGAATTTACAATTTACAGTGAGTCTTTTAATACTTGCTTGATTAACCTTGAAAAAAATCTTAAAACGTTGCTTTGAAAATAACTTGATTTTGAATTATGAAAAATGTCAATTTATGGTTGATCAAAGGATAATCTTAGGCCATATAGTGTCTTCTAAGGAAATTGAAGTTGATAGGGCTAAGACAGAAATCATAAAATCTATTCCTTATCCTTTAAGTGTACGGGAAGTTCATTCTTTTCTTGGACATGGAGGTTTCTATCGAAGCTTTATCAAAGACTTTTCGAAGACCACTCAACCCTTATGTAAGTTACTTCAAAAAGATGTGGAGTTTAAGTTTGACGAAGCATGTAGGAAAGCATTCGATGAATTAAAAGAGAAGTTAATCTCTGCTCCAATAATTCGACCGCCAGATTGGAGTCTTCCTTTTAAGATAATATGCAATGCAAGCGACTATATGTTAGGCATTGTTCTGGGGCAAAGGATGAATACTGCATGTGATTTACTATGCTTTGATGATGCTAAACAACGCCAAGAAAAAATATTCAACAACAGAAAAAGAATTATTGGCAATTGTTTTTGGGCTAGAGGAGTTTCGTTCATATCTATTGGGCACACATGTCATAGTTTATTCAGATCATGTTGCATTGAAGTATTTTTTTGTCTAAAAAGGAAGCACAACCATATCTTATTCGTTGGATTCTACTGCTGTAAAAATTTGATATGGAGATATAGGACAAAAACGGAGCTAAAAATCTGCTTGTAGATCACCTTAGTCATATTTGTCTAGACATAACTTCAGATAACTTGAAAGATGAATTTTCAGATGAACATTTATTCATCACACAACAGGCAACACCTTGGTATGCTGACTTAGTCAATTTTTTGATTACCAAGTCTTTACCTAGTACTTTATCACGAGCTGAAAAAGATAAAATCAAAAGAGAGGCTAAATATTATGCA
>JANITW010000008.1:50575688-50589231 GCA_027564335.1 Erythroxylum williamsii
AGTTTATTTGAAATTTATTTATTTATTTTTATATTAATTTATTAATTAATCATTTTTAAAATAAATTTATTTAATATATATTTAATTATTAGCTAATCATTTTTAAAATATATTTATTTAATTATTAATTTATTTTAAATTTATTGTTAATTTCTAATTCCATAATTTTATACTTAACTAATTATTTACCAAAATTCAATACCGAAATATTAAAAATAAATTACAATTTAACAAATATTAAGAATGTGTCAATTAATGATTTAAGCTTTTGCAATTTTACTAATTTTGATTACCAATTTTACAATTTTACATTTAATTATTAATTTCACATTTGATTGTCAATTTTACAATTTGGTTTAAATTTTGATTTCGTTTTGATTATGAAACTCAATTTCAAATTCAATTGCACAAACTCAAATTCAATCTCATTCATCAATAATTCAACAATTCAATATTAATACCTTAAATCTACTAAATCACAATCACCATTCCAAATTTAATTTCTAATTGGACCAATCACCAATCATCATCATACACACATCAAATTAAAAATAATACAAAGTATTTAAAATATTACAATAATATAAATAATATTAAATAGTTATTAAACAAATAAGGTTTAAAAAATTGTGTTTTTAAAATAATAATAATTATAATAGTAATAGTAATAATATTAACAATAACAACAACAATAATAACAACAACAATAATAATAATACTCATAATAATAATAATAATGATAATGATGATGTAGTATTCATAATAATACTAATAACCAAGCCTCGCGAGGGCGAGTGGTTTGAAAATAATAATAATAATAATAATAATAATAATCATCATCATAATAAGAATAATATAAATAATATTAATAATAATAAAGATCATAGTAATAATAATCATCATTATAATAATATAAATAATATTAATAATAATATAGATCATAGTAATAATAATCATAATTATTATTACACAAATAATAATCAACATAATTGAAATATTGAAAAGGAATTTAATAATAATAATAATAATAATCATACAAAAGGATAATAATAATAATAATAATAATAATAATAATAATAATAATAATAATAATAATAATAATAATAATAATAAACATACAAAAGGATAATAATAATAATAATAAATATTACTGAGAATAATAATAATGGGCAGGCTCGCGATCGCGAGCTTGGCCATTTTACCGACTGAAAATATATTCCGTCCCAATTTACAGATGGAATTTCATGCATCAGTATATTTCCATCGCAACAATTTTCTGCGAATATTTCCCTCCAAATTTGACAACGGAAATATTTTCCGTCGCAAGTTTCGTGTACCATATCGACGGTATCAAAATTTTCGTCGCAATTTACATATGAAAATATTCTGTCGATATATTTTCGTCACTATTACACAATTTTCTTATAGTGTAGCAAGTCAACAACAACCTCATTCTTCCTTAATTAGTACAGAGGGATCTACTGGTTTGTTAATCTCTAGCACCTACAAATAGGCTTATCCTTAAATATATATTTATATATATAATGTATATTTTCTTTTCATTATTTATTTGTTATCAGGTTCCGATGTTAACATTAGAAAAAGAGGTAGAGGTATAACTTGAGGTTCTGAGTTACAACGAATGAATGTTGTAATAAACAACAAGCTGTTAGTACATATTGATACTTCGTTAGGTCATCCTTTAGACAAAGATTCAATCAACAAAATTGTCTAGTGAGTTAGGCATAAGTGCCATAATCGAATTACCTTTCCTAAAGCATGGTAAGGACTTGAAAGATGACAACTTGCTCAAAAATCTTTTGGAATTTTTTTTGATAAATTTTCAATTTATTTAACTATATGCAATATTGTTTCACTTATTTTAAGATTAATTACAATTTTACTTATTGTTCACAGATGAAATTGAATATCATCGATATAGACAATCTTGATGTTTCAAACTGTGTCACTTTATTGTTGAAACATAAAGTCTCTTTCCTGAGAAGATTTGACAGGAAGTCAGAGTTATTACAGTTGGTGTATTCAAATATTTGTAGCCCTATTAAGAAGGAGTTACTAGGTGGTAACGGAAATTTTGTTACATTCATTGATGATGCTTCAAGGAAGACTTGGGTGTACATGTTGAACTTTAAGAGTCAAGTGTTTAAAACTTTTAAGAAGTTTCATGTTATGGTCGAAAGCGAAGTTGGGAGGAAGATAAGGTGCTTGCGAATAAAAAATGGAGGGGAGTATACTTCTAAGGTTTTTAAAGAATACTGTACATCGTATGACATTAGATTTGAGAAAACTGAACCAGGGGCTCCACAACATAATAGGGTCACTGAAAGGATGAACATAAGCGTTAAGGAGAAGGTTCATTGCATACTTAGAATGTCTATGTTACCAAAGACAGTTTGGGAAGAAGCAATATGAATAGCAAACTACTTAATAAATCAAATTCCCTCAGTTTTGTTGGATTTTGATATTCTTGAGAGAGCTAGGGCTGACTGTTAAACCTCGTTTCTAGAGCCCAGTATTCAGACTCACAAAACGTGAGCAAACTCATTCTTCTATTTCAGAATAGATTTTGGGAAACTTCTAACTAGAATTTTAGTTTGAATTCTTCAAAACATTTATTTACCATTGTCTTAAGCTTCTAATGACACCAAAATCGTTCAATTTGGTTAAGAAATCTGAAAGTTATGGTCCAAACACTTTCGAACTATTATCAAACTAAAATAGTACACTATACTCAACTTTCATCCAGAAATTTAAAGTCCTAGTAACTGAGTTAAATTCAATTCCTTTAGCTAATTTGTAGAACTCTGTCTCTAATTTATTTAGAAGTAATAATCATTTCATTTGGAGCTCTATAGATCAAGATATGCTCAAAATACTGAAGCATATTCAGTAAAATGTCAAGTTCATGCTCTTCCAATAGATACCCTGTAGCGCCCCCTTACCGTAGGGTACGCACCGGGGGGCCCGTAGGTCATTCCGATACATAACCTACGATGAGGGTGCACTATGAACGATCATTTCTATAATCCACATGGCATCAAGATAATAAAACCATAATATCCGAGTCACTAAATTTTAAAACCAAAATACTTTTCTCATTTCATTTCTTAAAAACCATAAAAGTACAAGTCTAACCGTTTCCACAGTCTATACATAAATTTTCGAAAAGGAACTGAGACAAAAACCTAAACTAGGTCATCCTCAAAATCGATCCCAGCTAACCGACCTGTGTGCCATACTTCTCTTGCCAACGCTCACACAGCAAAAACAGTCGAACTCTGGAGCTAGAAGTCTACTATCACAGTCCTAAAAAATATTTGCAATATTGGGTGAGTTTGCAAACTCAGCGAGAAACCATCATCGATGGTCCACCTAACTCATGCATATACAAACAGTTCACAAAATTAGATATAATATCACACAATAACATATTCGAAAGCATCGCATGCATCATCATTTCACAATATAAGGCATTTCGCCTTTCACACAGTTCACAATTTATCATTCACACATATATAATGTACATGTGACACTTTCCATTTTGTTACGTTGTTGTGACCGTGCACCTGATTTCGGTGGGCTTGAAGCCCTGATACGTTGAGCCTGTGGCTCTAAAATTTCGTTGGGCTCGAGGCCCTGATGCGTTGAGCTTAAAGCTCTGAAATACGTTGGCTACTCCGGTCACAACTGCCATTATCTGATCATGCCTTTATGCATGAATGCACATGTCTCATATCGCATTAAAATCAATTTATTGCCATGTACCACAATTGACACTTCTATATCAAGTTCCAAATATTTCGGACACCTATGGTCCGAAGTCAATCAAAAGCAAACATACAAATCCTTCCTTAACTCCACATGGCATAAGTGCAGAAAATTTAACACATAAAGGTTGAGAAACCAACTAGGTTACTCACCTCTAAACTTCCGAGCTACTGTCGGAAAGTCTCACCTACGTCGGAAGATCGACGCTCCACTTGAGCCTCTAAAACAATCAGAATATTCAAACATTACTAATTGCACAATTTCAGTAATCAATAATGCACGTGCAACGATTGAATTATGTACTATACATGTTTATGACATTCCCGATTCTTTCCAATTCAACTCTTTCACTCTAAAAGATAGCAATTCCTAACACCATAATTCATTTGACTAAGATCCGAACTCTCTAAAATCACACTCCAATTATGAATCACATTCACTATTCAATTGCCATCCGATTTCGAGAACCTTCGAAATTGATTTAGAAATTCTATTCTTATAAATTGAAATTCTTAGTCTTTAAATCACAATCAATCAATAACCAACTTATTAGGAATTTAAAACCTTAAAACCATCGATTGAAAGGACCTAATTCACCTTCGGCAAAAGGGCGCCCTCGCCGCGGCGAGACAACCTCACATGCGTCGCGGCGCATGCGCTGGGACGCATCGCGGCGTGCCTGCTTTCGCTTGCCGCGGCGTGTGTCTTAGCTCGTCGCAGCGTGCGAAAGTAATCTGCTCGCCGCGGCGTGTAATGAACACGTCGCGGCGTGCAAACCCAACACACCCGAAACCCAGATTTCTCAGATCTGTCGATTTTTAATCCAACTTTTCTCTTTACAGACACTCCAAAACAACTCAATATACTCTAAACTACTAACCCTTAACCTCAATTCCTTCTAAAATCAATTATTCTTCAAATAACCAAATCCAAACAAAATAACTCAAAAATTCATATCATCCGAAAACTATATATATATTTCCACAATCATAATCTCAAATCAATCATCAAATCAAACTATCTAAAGCATAAAGGAGTAAGAACTTACTTGGTTAATCCTTCAAACCTTCAAAAATTCACTTCAAACTTCAACCCTCAACTCTCTCAATATCCACGAGAATCACCTCAAACTAACACCAAAAAATCATCTTCTCCAACCCAAGGCTTAAAGCTAAGTTAATGATGAGGAAGGAGCAATTTAGACAAGAAGAAAATGGAAGGAAAGAGCACGGATGAGATCCACGAAGAAGGAGAAGAAGAAATGCAAAGAGGAAGTCAAATTTTTCTTTCAAAAGGGAGAGAGTGTCGAAGATAGGAAATTCAAATGTCAAGGGTTTTAAACAAATGATTTTAAATTAAGGGCATGTTTGGCAATTCAATTGCCACATGTCCAATCTTTAGGGTCTAAAAATCCAATTCTTATTCTAATTTCCCTCCAAAATTTTGCAATGGCTATAAAGATTAAATCCTAAAATCATAACTCTAATTATCTCGTGCCAATTGCCAATCAATTTCGGAACCAGAATCCAATTAATCAGTCTTCAGGTCATTTTTTCGGTTCGGACCCATAACTCTACAAATTTCAGAAAAATTCCTATAAATCCTCAAAAATAGGAAATACATGATCCTACACTCCAATTTCATTTTCCCAACCTCTAGCATTCAATTTTCGCTTCAATTCACTAATCAAAGCACAACCTATACAAAAATTACAAAATTTCCAATTTACACAATCATGCCGGGAATATGTCATATATGTATGTACATACATATGCTTGTGCAACAATAATCATTTATCAATAATTAAAGAGGCAAAATGCATGTGCAATTTCAATTTATGAACGCACTCAATCCTACCCCATCCGAATTACCGATATGCCCTTCACATCGGTAACGAGATTTTACATCAGATAAGAATGTCAAAAGGTGTGACTGAAGTAGACGAAGAAAAGAAAGGAAGAAGTCAAAGAAAAGTTCTGAAGATAAGTTTTTGTTTCTTTTAAAAACATTGTATTTTTGTTCTCTTTTGTATATAATTTGTTATCATCAAAAAGGGGGAGAATGTTAAGTTAAAATGACTTTACTTAGATATAATTTTGATGTATAACAAAGAGAACATTAAAAGAGAAGCAATCCAGACGAAGCAATAAAGCAGACGAAGTAACGCAGACGTAGACGCAGACGCAAAGTGAAAAATAGACGCAGACGCAAAGCAAAAACAGACGCAGACACAGACGCAAAGTGAAAAGCAGACGCAGACGCAGACGCAAAGTGAAAAGCAGACGCAGACCCAGATGCAGACGCAGACACAAAAACACAGACGTAAAAAATAGAGACGAAGAAAAGCAGACGCAGAATTCGAAAAGAAGACGAAGGAGTCAGTTTTAGTTAGTTACAGAACTCAACTGATTAACCGTTTCTTTTAAAGATTCAAGAAACAAGAATCAAGAAGCAGTTGGAGACGAAGGCTATAAATACAAGTCGAAGTCGAAGATTGCAAAGTTAGTCGAGTTGAAAAATTAGCTGAATTACATCTACGTGATCGTAAAGAGCATACTGTGCGAATTAGCTGAGAGCTATTTTTACTGTAACAAGGTTTAAACACTTTTTCTGTGAGAAAGAAGTGCAGATAGCTTGCAGAAGCTAAGTGTGAAAGAATACTGTTGTAGAGACCTGAAGAGGCTCATGAAGAATACTTGTAAAAGTTGAAGAGATAGTGAAATCTCAGAAAGAACTCTGAGGACTAGACGTAGCCCATGGTTTGGGGTGAACCAGGATAAATCCCTGTGTCAACTACTCGTACTCTATCTCTCTATTTTTTATTCAAGTTTTATCATTACTTAGTTCGTAACAAAGTTTTTCAAAAGTTTTGATTAATTAGAATCTATCGAAAAATCTGTTAAAAAATTTTATTTCTAGCAAACATTTTTTGAAAGAATTTTTCAAAAAGGGGAATACACAATTCAAACCCCCCCTCGTGCATTCATATATCGTTTTCTAAGTATTGTATTAACGTGTGATTCACTTCAGATCCATGGCAGAATCACATGTTTTTATAGCTGAAGGTGCCTTTGTCACAAGACCTCCTGCATTCAATGGTGAGGACTATCATTATTGGAAGGACAGGATGTAGCTCTTGATCGAATCCGCACACATTGATCTTTAGGATATCATCGAGAATGGACCATACGTACTAGTAGATGATGAAGGAAATACTATTCCTTGTACCAGATGGTCAGCCGATCATAAAGCGAGATTTCAACAAAGGCCAAGTTCCTGAGTTGTGCTTTAAGCCGAAGTAAATATGACAAAGTTTATGGATGCAAAACTGCGAAGGAGATGTGAGACACCTTATCCATCACACATGAAGGCGCAAACTAGGTGAAAGAGTCCAAGATCAGCATTCTTGTACATCAGTATGAGAGCTGTTTAAAATGAAAGAAGATGGGTCTATTGATAAGATGTTTAGACGATTTCAAATTATCACTAATGGACTGAAAGCTCTTGGGAGAATCTACGATAATCAAGACCATGTTAGAAAGATTCTCAAAAGTCTACCCAAAAGATAGAGACCTAAAATCACTGCAGTACAAAAAGCTAAGGACTTGAGCAAATTAAAGCTAGACGAATTGCTTGGTTCTTTAATGATACATAAAGTAGAGCTTGATGCTGAAGACAAACCTAAAAGAGAAAAATCAATAGCATTAAAGGCTGGTCAAGAAAAATAACGAGACTCAGAGAAATAGAAGTTCATCATCAAAAGCATTAAAGATCGAAGAGATCAAGAATGATGATACCAGTGAATCTGAACAAGATTCAAGTGAAGACGATGATGAATTATTTTTTATCTCAAGGAAGATCAGAAGAATGTGGAAGAAGAAAGTAAAAGGAAATAAAGATTTTTCTTGTTAGAAAAATATCAAAGATGAAGTCAAGAACGAGAAGACATCTATCATTTGCTGCGAATGATAATATGGTGTTTAAGAAGATTAAAAGAGTTAGGAGGTAAATGAAAGAAGGGAAAAGAATGGGAAGTCCAGAGGAGAGGAGGGGTATTTTTGGAAGGACAAGACCAAAATGTAGTCTTGTTTAAGAAGAAGAAGAAAAAAAACATGAATTGAGAGAGAGGAAGAGAGATAACAAATCAAAGAGAGAAAAAAGAGATATTTTGGTGGTTAAGAGAAAACAAGAGAGTTGAGTTTAAGAAGAAGAAGAAAAAAACATGAATTGGGAGAGAGGAAGAGAGATAACAAATCAAAGAGAGCAAAAAGAGATATTTTGGTGGTTGAGAGAAAACAAGAGAGTTGAGCTAGGGTTTCTTCATTTCTTAGCTTTTGATAGAGATTTTAAAGTGGATCAAGAAGAGAAAAAGGTAGAGGAAGAGAAGAGCTTCCATTTAAGCTAAAGATCTCTTCATTTGGTAAAGAACCAAGGTAAGATCACCCAAATATTTTGGAATTTTTGGAAGGATTTTAGTTCATAGAGTTTAGAAAATCCATGGGTTTAAGTATTCTAGAACCAATTTTAGTGATTGTGCTTTGTGGGATTTTTAATTGAAAACCCTATTGAGTGGAATTTTTTATTATTGTATAAAAGGGATCAAAGAGTCAAGAGGAACAAAAGAAGAGGCATTTTGAGCAAGTCTTTAAATAAGGAAATCAAGGTGGGTTACATGTTTATAATAAAGTTATGAGCCAATAACGTTTTTACAATTCAAGAAAGTAAAATGATTTCAATTACTTCATAAATGGTTCTTTTAATGTTTTGAGTGATCTAAGAAATTGTTACACGTTGGTGCATGAATTTTGATTATAAAATGGAAAATAGTTTTGAAATATTCATGTTATGCCTTGAAACATATCATGGCATTTTGTATAAATGAAAAGATGTGAAAGCATGAAAGTATGAACAGATGAGCAAATGATTTGAGCATAAATATGTGCTTTTGTTTGGACAACAGAGGAACCCGTTTCATTAGTTACGTGCACGATGACCCATATCTTTCTCCCAGCTACCCGCTTGAGGCCATGAGATCCTGAGAAATCAGACTCGTTTTATTCACAGTGTAAACTTAGATTTTTTTGTTTCGTTCCACGAAACTCTCGAGCCATTTGTTTGTGCATTGCATCATTGAATTTTCAAGTTTGTTGCATAACTTGAGTGTTCTATAGTGATGGTTAAGTGTACTTTGCTATGTTGAGGTGAGGACATTTTTAACTATAAGTTTAGAGCAAAAAGATCGTAAAATTGACTGAGAATTTAAGAACAAAGTGTTTTATAAATCCACTATGACTTGTATAAGACAAATGAACATTTCAACGATTTTTCTTATTCTTTATTATAAACTTATTATCCATGACCTTTCAAGCTCACCCCCCTTTTATCCCATCTTTAGGTGATAACTAAGAGACCAAGTGATCAAGAGCCTAAAGGCATTTCGACAAATTTGCTTATTTTATAGTTTAAGTTGATTTTGGGAAAGTAAGAAGTTTGTTTGCTTAAGGACCTTTTGTAATTTGAGATTTTGAGACGATGATGTAATGAGGCTTGAAATGCCATTAAAGATTTGTAAAACTTTATTCTTTTGATGTTAATGAAATGTGAATAATGCATGGATGATGTGAGTTGAAATTGGATATACGTGAAGAAGAATTCAACTTGAGTTGATGATTTTGAATATATATATATATATATGTACGCATAAATAAGATGTCACGAGAAGGAAGATAGAAATTATGACTGATCAGATGTAGTTAAAGGTGATGAGACAAATGAGTTGAGATTTGAGAGTTTAATGAAGTCAATTTGGTAGCTGAATGGTTAAGCCCAGGACATTCCAAGTTTGGGAAATGCAAAATTTAAAGCCTTCCATAGAAAAAGATTTGTGTTCTAAGTTATAGGGAAAATCTGGATTAATTTAGGTTGAATTTGACAAAGTTGTCTGGTGAGGACATATCGTCTGGTGAGGACATATCGTCTGGTGAGGATGTATCGTCTGGTGAGGACGTATCATCTGGTGAGGACACTTTGTCTGGTGAGGACGTATCGTATGATGAGGACACTTCGTCTGGTGAGGATGTATCGTTTAGTGAGGACACTTTGTCTAGTGATGACCTATCATTTGGTGATGTCATATCGTCCGGTGATGACGTCATATCGTCCGGTGCACTATTCATTTGACCCTATTGTCTAGTCACATTTTGGACCGTGTAGACGATTGAATTTGTCTTCGAGTCTTCATGAAAGTTGGAGATCTGGAAGTTCTCTTTCAAACCATCTAAAGAACATCTTAATCTAATATCTCTAGGGAAAGTTATGACAATTTTCTCCAATTCGTTTGACCCTATTGTTTGGTCCAATTTTGACCCTTTAGACGACAAAATCTCACTTCAATGTCTACATGAAAGATGTAGATATTGAAGTCCTCTTTCGAATCCTTCAAGAATGACTTTGATCTGATATCCCTAGAGCTAGTTATGCCTTTTGTCCCGAAATAGATTCAATATGGTTAAGGACAAAACCTTGTTTGATTCTTTCCACCCAATCTTTGTTATCTGACCTCCAAATGAAGTGATTCTTAAAGGAATAGATCCCAACACATATTGTACTATCTCTCCACGTACAAAAATTGGCAGCATTCTGAATTGATTGGAAAAAGGTTTTGATTGAAGGAAAGTGAAGGAATCTGTTGGAATAGTATGAACTGATGTTATTTTACTATACATTCTTTGGTATTTTGAATATATCTGGATCTGTAGGGTTCCAATTGAGATGATTTCTGATGTGGAGTAAACTAGAGATGTAGGTTTATAAATTATATGAAGAGGTCGAATTTTGATTCAGCCTCTAAGATATTCAACATCTGGATGGAAGTTGAGCATAAAATATTTTCTTCAATATAAGAATGATTCGGAAAATTGAGCCCGACACTTACAGCATCAGAGAATGAAGATGAACCGAGGATGACTAATGAGGTTTAATTAGAATAACCATATATGGTACTAAGCACAAGCACACATTTTATGACTCCGAATGTTGGGCTCTAGAAGTAGGGTCTAACAACAAAACCATCATGCGGAAATGCCATAGTAGAAAATAAATTATGCAATACCGTGGTTCTGATACCAATTATAAAACATTTATAGATCGATTGAGTTTTGCGTACTTCTATTCATGATTGTTTTTGTTTTTGTAAGATGTTGATTTATTCCCTTTTTGCTTCCTTTCTTTAACGTGTTTCTTCAATGATTCAGAATAATTAAGATTCCTATTAATAAGTTTTTGTTTCTAAAACTTATATATTCAATCACCAATCATCATGTTGGTTTACCAACCATTATGATGGTTCATTGTTGGAAGAGAAAGGGAATGAATCTTTGACTCATTTAAGATCCATTCTATAATACCCAATAATCATTATCTTGGATATTTTTTATAAAACTCAAATCTATAAATCATATGGAACATTAAATAGTCTAACAAACATGCAACAGATGGTCGATACTTGAACTCCTCTTGTAAGGAGTTATATTTCTTTGCACTCAAAAGGTGGAATCGCCCACCCTAGGCGTCCCCACACCCCGGCCCAATAGAGTTGTGAGGGGGGTAAATTACGGTTTAATCTCATTTAAGTTATTAGTAAGGCGGTCGTTTTTTCTTGATGCGCACAAGGAGCTACCACATTGGATGAACTCCCACACTGTCGCTGCCGAGACTCGAACCTGAGATCTTTGCACTCAACTTCCTTGCTAATAACCAGTTGAGCTACCCGTGCGGGCAAAGGAGTTATATTTCTAACAACTTCCCAAGTTGACATGGACAAAAGACACATGGGCCAGTCATGTTCAGCCTTTGCAACGAGGGTAAATTAAAAATAGTTGATAAAATTGCCAAATATACAAAGATTGTCAACTAGTTTTGTCTATTCAGAGAAGCGGAGGAAAATAGTGAACAGTTATTCTTCAAATTGAGCTACACCTCGAACATACGGAGGGAACTGCACAATAAATGCATGTCAGATGGAGCGATAGACAGCCCAAAACGCATCCTCACCGGACAGCTGAGCTATCGAAATAACGCCGCACGTAAATGTTTTTGGATCCTCGATGATCACTGCCACGTAGGATGAGAGAAATTTCGTAATATTTCAAAACAAAAGCATGTTTTACAACCAGCTGATTCTATCATATTCGACTCCAACTCAGCGAACAACGGCAGAAATTCAGCATGGACAATATCTAACGCTACACTGGAATGTGTGATGTGAACAGTATCATGGTAGACTCATTTAAGAAATGAGTTAAACCAAGTCTGCTACAGCCGGACTCCATGGTTGGAGCTCTGCCACACTGATGTATCTGTGAATTTCTCTTATTCAGACTAGCTGCGTCCCATCCTATATCTGCGTGCACGTTATGTCTCTAATGACATACATGCGCAGTGGTACTTAGATGTTCAGATCAGAAGCATGTGGTGCGTTGTCTTAAGGGCTTCCATGCCGCTGAATTAATATTAATCACAAACGTTTTTCTTTTGTTGTTCAGTCGTAAGGTCCTTGCTGTTTTGAGCCATTAAATTGCTAATTTTATAATCATTATGCTTATTATAGATTAAATTATTTTTTATATTATAAAAACATTTGTTAATGTGAAAGAGTAATTTAGTTCATACTATTATTATAATTATAAATATCATTAAATTTATAATCATAAAATTTTGTTTGAATGAAAATGCATCAATGTTAGAGATGGGCAGTGGTTCGGGCTAGGCTCGAAGACCAAATGGGTCTAGCCTAGGGCCTTAGCCCAATCGGGCTAAATTGGCTTGAAGATCAGTCAGGATTCGGTTGGCCTAATTTTTTATTTTTTTGAAGATTTTAATAGAACTTTTATTTAATTAAAATGTTAATTAAATTAAATTTATTAATGAATGAGAATAAAATTATAGGAAATGAAAGAAAATATTATAATTAAAGTGATCAATTCAATTAATTAAAGTTACAAATTTCAATTGCTTAATAAAATTATAAAAATTAAGATTTTATAATAAATAAATAGATAGAATGTATAAACATTGATGAAATAAAAATGATGAAACCAAATTAATTAATGAAGGAGGGTAGTACTATAGGAAAAGAAAGACAAAGGTTATAATTAAAGTAACCAATTTAATTAATTAGAGGCATGAATTTGATTTTTTTTTGGTAAATCAGAAGAATTATATAGAAAAGAAAAATATGTACAAAAAGTCCAATTACAAGTGCCGTCGAAGACACAACCAGCTAAAATAAGCAACTAGTCGCAAGCAAACCAAGACAAGAAAACACCATTCAAGGATAACAAAAGCAAGGAAAGCAACTATCATCTAGGGAAAAACCGAACTAAAAATTACACGCCCAAAAGAAGCAAACCAAAAGAGGCTAAGGGGAAAGCTGCACACGAACATCCTGAGCACTGAAAGGCCAAGGGAAGGCTGCCACCAAGAAGTGAATGTGAAGAGCCTCTAGGGTGGCTAGTCTAGCCATGGACTGACTATAGAGATTTCGCAAGCTACAACCTGAAATTATATGATAAAATAACCTACAAAAGAAAGAGTGATCCTAAAAATAAAATTACCTCCTCTCAGTGTGTAGGCTGAGAAGTTCCCTAACGTGGGAGATAATACCGAGATACACACTCTCCTTCGCCTGTGCCTCATTCTTGAAAGTCCTAGCATTGCGTTCGGTCCATAGATGGTAGACGGTTGTAGAAAGCAA
>JANITW010000008.1:50590549-50602021 GCA_027564335.1 Erythroxylum williamsii
AAACTAGGAGGATAAAATTATAAAAAATGAAATAAAAATATTATAATTAAAAGTGATCAATTTAATTCATTATAGTTATGAAATTCAATTGATTAATAAAAATTGAGATTCATTATATAAAATTTATATAACATTGATAAAATGAATAAGATGAAGAATTCATTAATAAAGGAGCATAGGATTATAAGAAATTAAGGAAATCCTTATAATTAAGGTGATTGATTAAATTAATTACAATTACAAATTTCAATTGATTAATAAAAATTGAAATTTTATAATGAATAAATATGCAAAACTTACATATATTAATAAAATGAATAAGATAAATCAAAATTCATTAGTGAAGGAAGAAAGGATTATAGGAAATGAAAGAAAATATTATTATTAAAATAATCAATTTAACTAACTGAAGTTACAAAATTCAACTGATTAATAAAATTTGATATTTTATAATGAGTGAATATGTAAAACAAATATATATTGATAAAATGAGTAAGATGAAACCAAATTTATTAATGAAGGAGGATAGGATTAAAGAAAATGATAGGAAAAGATTATAATTCAATTGATCAATTCAATTAATTAGAGTTACAATTTTCAATTGATTAATTAAAATTGAGATTTTACAATGAATGAATATATAAAATTTACACATATTGATAAGAAGAATACGACGAAACCGAATTTGTTAATTAAGAAGGATAAAAATATAGCAAATGAAAGAAAACATTATAATTAAAGTAATCAATTCAATTAATTAAAATTAAGAAATTTACAAAAATGATTATCCAAATTTTTTAAATGATCAATTTACAAATAATCAGGATAAAATCATGATGCAGATTGGAGACTAGAGACAAGAGATTGAAGACTAAAGATTGGAGATTGGAGAGGGTAGAGACTGAAGAGACTGAAAGAGTAAGTAATCGTTGTAATCAAGATCGTCATCATTTGCATCACTTCTTCTTTATGTACAAACATTATATTTAGTAATGTAATATTAAAATTAAAATATTATTAAGTACATGGTAATAATTAATAAATAATTAAATATACCTTCTTCTTCGAATATTTTATCAAAATTATGTCTACTTGATTGATGGGTAGGACTTGTCCCCTCCGTATTAATACTTGTGGCTCTATTAATATATAAATTAAAATATATATGGTAAGATAATAAAAAAATTGACAAAATCGATATATATATAAGAATTTACCCTCAATATCTTCATTATCTAACCAACTTCGAGCACACATAAAAGCTTTCAAAGTAAAAGGATAAATTCGAGCACAACGAGGACTAATAACCTAACCACCAATGCTAAAAGCAGACTCCAAAGCAACAGTGAATGATGGGATTGATAATTCGCGTAATTACTTGCATGATTAAAAAATTATTTTCATAACTCGTCCACCATAATAATATCGAACTACCCACCTTCAACTTTGTCTACATAATCTTTCATGAATATTGATCTAATTGCATTATATTATATGAAGTCGTAGCTCACTCTTTTTTCTTTCATAAATTTTGTAAGTGAAAGTAACAAATTACTGTTAGAAGATGAGCTTGAGCCTTAGCCTAAGCCTAAGCCTAAAACTGAAACCAAAGTTAAACAATCTGAACTGTTGCGATCCCGGTCATGAATTTTTTCCATTCTGAGTTGATAATCACTAAACAAATCCTAAAAAATTGTTTAATGACATCTACATGCTTTTGAGCTCAATCACTGTGCAACCCATTATATATAAAATTAACCCCCTTTATTTCATATCTCGATCTAGCCCAAATAAGATTGCAACAATATGTCCAATCATATACCAATAAGAATTCAACTTCTTTATCATCTACTTTAGCATAGCCCGAATAACCTTATTGAAATCAAACATCCAATCATATAAAGCTTTCTTTATCTCATATACAGTGTTAAAACAATAGTGCAAAGTTAGATATTTTGTTCCAGAGAACAATTCAGTCTCATTATAAAATAATTCCAACTTCGCACAAAATTCTTTAGCTAACTCCCATTGTTCTTCTATAGTCATGCAAGTGTACTGAAAATCTCTTAGTCTCAACTGGTAAATCAACATATTGAATGATTGACTCCAACATCTTGACGGTTAAGTTCCATCTGGTTTGACAATCCAAAACTGACATCTTTGTGCTTGGAATGCATAGTTATCATATAGTTTCTTCAAATTTTTCAGCTCTTTTAAGTGTTGTACTCTAATATACTACACTATTCTGAATCAAATTTATTACTTCCTTTATGATATGAAATCCATCCTTCATAATCAAATTCAAATTATGCAACAAAATAATGCATATGGAATAACCTTCCACCAATTGACAAGCTCTTATCCTCTATCTTATTTTTCAAATTTTCAATCAGAGCATCATTTATGCTATAATTGTCTACTATTATGGTAGATAATTTGGTGTCGATATTAAAATCTATCAAATAATCTCCCAATATGGTTGCCAACCTTTCACTTGTATGTGATGTTGGCACATAAAAGAACCTATCATGTACAAATATTACCAATATCAATTATAATATAATGAAAAAATTAAATGTCAAAAATTTTGAGGAATATAAATTTCCATAAAAGTTTATTATTTAAGGTCTAGTTATTATCAACATAATATGTCATCACCGCTATATAACCCTTCTTTTGGTTATCGATTGTCTATATATTTGTTTAATGGCAATATTTCCTTTAATGCTCGATAATGTTCTTCAAATTTCTTCCTTCTTATCCTTATATATCTTCATAATGTTCTTCTCCAACGTATTCCAACTTGGAACCTTGCAGGTTGGTTGTAGTGAGTTGCAAAACATCCTCATCTTTTAGTATCAACCGTAGATAGAGGATATTCATCACTAATTACCATAAAAGCTATTAAAAACCTTGATTTGTTACTGTTATAAGATATTGTAGTCATTTCATTCTTCCCTCTTATAAGGTTAAGGGTAAAAAATATTTAACCTCATAATACTATCTTTTTTCTACTACACAAATCCATGTTACTTTAAATAAAAGGTTCCAACTTTTGAACTCTCAACCAACATCTTCTGAAAATATTTACATTCAGCTTTTTCTACGCAGTCCACCACTCTAGTCTGATTGAAGTGATTCCAAATTTTACTTTTCAATCGACTTCAAGTTAGACTTTTATCTTCACTTAGTACGGGATTAGAAGTAATCATAATTGAATAACATAATCATAATTGGATATATATGTTATTCATAATCACAATCAATTAATTAATGACTTACAAGGTCTTATGTACAAGTCATAAACACATACAGGCATGTATGTGCTTTTGCAGACTAATGTGGTCATATACATGCATATGTAAGTGATCGTGTCGTTTGAGATTTAAAAATTGTAAACCCTCAAATATCACAAGCGCACGGGTTGCGACTGTAGTATAAAAGGTGTCGATCCCACGATAAGGGTACTAGCTTAATCCTAAATCGTCTAAGGCTCAAAGAAAAGAATAAAAAAGAAATAAAAACTGCATAAGTGAACACGAAAAGTAAATACAAGAAGAAGAATTGTATAACAAAAATTTCAACAAAACATAATTAAACTAAGCAGTCACATAGTTCATAATGGAAATCCATCAAGAGAGTTAATCAAGTTGTGAGAGAGGAGATTTTACCTATCATTAATGCTAATATAGCCATTTATGTGTTTATAGGGTGTCAGTTCTAGACGGTCGAAAAGGTTGATTACTCTCTCTCGAGTTATAACCATTAATCCCTAAATTGCAACACCTAATCGAATTATGAAACTTACAATCTCAATTCATAAATTACCCACAATTCTAATTAGTTCTAAAGCTCTCTAATAAACAATCAAGTCTCACAAGGGATCTCTCTCTATGAAATTACCGACTAGATTGATTAAGTAGTCAATTAGATTGCCAAACTCTTATTATTTAGATCTAATTATTTTTATTCATCCCACCCTCTTAGTTTGTTACTAAAACATGTAATTACATTAATCAATAATAACACCCAAAACAATAACTAAATCAACATTAACTCAAAATAAACTCTTAAAGGAGAGTTCAGAATATTATCATCAACCTAAAATTTATTTTCATACAATCCATCTCAACTTTATACATTTAAATGAAAAAGGAAATGAAGAGAAAATGAAACATAGGTTGGACAAATCGAGAAGGCAATAGTGTCAGGATACTACCTGATTTGGGGGGCATCGACATCAAGATCCACTTCTTCTTCCTCCTCCTTCTCTCTCTCTCTCTCTTCTTTTTCTCCACTTTTAGGGTTCCAAAAGTGGCTGAATGGAAAACTTCATTTATGCCTCTTTTCTTCTTCTTTAAATATCCTCTTGTATTTTGGGTAACTCTAGGATTTTTTTCGGTTTCGAAAGGCTAAAAAAAATCCCTTCAAACTTGGCATTCTTGAGTGTCTATGCGTTGGCCCGATGTAGGCCACATTCTTGGCCTACATTTAAGCCTTCTGTCATGATCGTGGGCCATTGTTTCGGACCAAATGTCTTCCAAAACTCCTCTATTATTTGATATTGACCCTTAATCACTAGCAAACACATCAAGGTATCTGAAAAATATAATATTTAAACTCAAAAACTTATACTAACCCATAAAGCACTTAAACACAAAAATATACAAACTAACACGATTCATGCCTAAACACATACAAAATGATCGGATTAATGGATAAACACATATCAAACTATACCGTAAAATATGATACAATTTATACTTATCAATAAGTCACTATGAGTTTATACGCCCGTGTAAATGATTGTGCAAGTTTGCAAAAACACCTCACCTTTGGAAACAATCCCAAAAATTTTAGTATTTCTTTACAAAACATTGCATTTATTTTACTTTGGTGCGTGGGTAGCGATAATAAGCCAAAACACATGGCGGCAGGGTGACTGGGTGACGATACAAAGAGGCGGCTAAAGGGGCAGCAAGGAGAAGGGATGGTTGCAGCTAGAAGGAAAAAAGAGTGGCAAATGTCAATTGGCACGATGAAAAGGGTGGTGATAGTGAGGGCTGACAACGGTAGTGAAAGAGAAAGAGAGTATAGAAAGTGATTAACTACATCTATAGTGGTCGGTAGCAGACTGGAAATGGATGGAGGGGAAGAAGAGAAAAGCGAAATAAACGTAGTGTAAACGATGTTGTTTCTTTTACCCCTTTTCACTTTACACTAAGTTTATTCCTTTTCTTTCTTCCTTTCCCCCATCGCCAATCTGCCACTTACTATTATAGACATAATTAATCAGTTCTATAAATTGACTTCATTTTATTTTTTGATAAAACGACGTCATTTTACTTTAGCTCCTTTTACATTAATGGCTTAAACAACATTGTTTTGCTTTAGAAGCAAAACGACTTGGGGGACCCAAGTATCTTATATTTGCCAAGCTCGAGGCCTATTAACCACAAGTCAGGCCTGCTGTTATTATAATCTATGCTAGTAAAAAATGTCGTCTAAATTAAATGAAGTTTTATAGATTAATTTGTAAAATTTAATTTTGGATATGTAAATTTGGTCGAAAGCTAACTCGAACAATCTAACAAAAATTTCATAAAAGAAAATGTACGGTGCTCTTTGGGATTATTATTGTGAAGTGACCAAAGTTAATCCAAGCAAGACATTAGTTATCCATAATTGTAACTATGAAACTTATGTCTTAGTGCCTGCTTGGTTCAGTTTTTAGAAGGTGAATAAGCACTTTTTTTCACCGCAAAGGCTGTTTTTAAGAAAATTGAGTGTTTGACTATAAAATCTAAAAGCACCTTTTTCACAGAAATTGCTTTTTTAGAAGCTAAAATACAGCTTTTTGAGAAGCTCAAATTTGGAGCTTTTCAAAAAAGCACTTTTTAGATAAATTTTTCAGATCAATTAATGAGCCTATTTTTTAGTCTCATTTATCTTTATGTTTTACACATAATTATCACGATACTCACAAATACATCTTCACATTTATTTTGAGATTTATATAATATTATTTAACTTTTTTTATTTTTTATTTTTTATTTTTTATATTAATTTTACTTATATTATAATCCATATAAAAGATTTAGTTAAATATATTTTTATTTATGTTTTATGTAGTTTAAAATTATATAATAATTAATATATTGTGTTTTGCATATTGTTTAATATATTTGAAAATATTTATATACATAAATAATTTTTATTACAAAATAAAATATAATTAAAATTAAAAGTATTTTTATTTTTATGTTGCTAAACAATCTATTGTTGAAGCTCTTTTAAAAAAACTCTTTTTAAAATGACAACCAAGCAATCAACTGACTTCTTAAAAAAGTGTTTTGTAGAAAAATTATACTGACAAAAAGCTCAGCTGATATAAGCCCATCCAAACGGGTTCTTAATAAGTGAAAGGAAAAGATAAGAGGCCATTAATTTACTACTTTTTATAATCATTATGATTATTATAGACTAAAATACTCTTGCATATTATAGTTTATATTAATTATTATAATTATAAATATCATTGAAATGATGATTAGGTAATTCTTCTCCCATGAACAATCATTCATCTATGTTAGGGGGGAAAATGTTGCCCAAATCGGATGAAATCTCACATATACGTCAATTATTGAAGTTTTTTTGGTTGAACTATAATTTTTGGCACTGCTGTTGATGGTGAATATTAGGAACTTAGATATACCTACCAATGCCCTTCAAACTAGGGAAGTTTACAGTGAAGTCAATTTTGGAAATATTTTTATGAAAAATACCACTTATTGCTCACAGTAATTCTCAATTACCACTTAGATTTTTATTTTTGTTAATATTCAATATTCCCAATCTGCTGCAGCTAAATCCGCGTCTGTGAGCTGGAATTGACCCACCAAATCAAACTTAATAAATTCTAGTAATTGTTTCCTACACACAAAAATTGACGTAAACTAGTTCCGTGAAATACACGTTGACCTAAAGTTTGGCTATCTCAATAAAATAGAAAACAGCGCATATCCTTGCAAGGTCCGCTCTGAAGGATGCTCATGCCTCAGCCTCTCCTCCTATGCCGTCCACTCTTCCTAAGCTGTTTGATAATTTCACACCTTCTCTACAAGACTTCGGCAGACGTCGGGATTGCCGGACGATATGGTCCTCCATATCTGCGTAAGTACCCTAACATACAACTTAATTAATCATGCTTATGACATCATTTTCCATGACCTCCAAGCACTGCATTTCCTTGACGGATTTATAATTACTTTGTAAAGCCACGGCGTGTTACGGCGGCGACTCTTCCGAGTTTCCCACGAATAATATGTTTGCAGCTGTTGGAGACGGATTGTGGGACAATAGTGCTTCGTGCGGAAGACAATACTTGGTGCGGTGCATCAGTGCGACGGCTGGTTTCTGCACACCTGGACGGACTATTCAAGTTAAAATTGTTGATCATGCTTCGGCTTCTAGTGCTACCATTGTTTTATCGCTGACGGCCTTTACCACTATCACAAATTCTACTTCATCCTTCATCAACATAGAGTTCCAACAGTAATTCTCGTTTTCTTCGATCTCTGTCTCTTGATTATACTTTGTACCCGTAAATACTTAATTGATCTGTTTGATCCTTGAACCAGAAATTTGTGGAACCAGATTAACTTCCTCCTTGTGGATGGATGTCAAGCACTAATTAGCTTTCCTGGTTCCATCTTGAGCTCTGTTTTGCGCTTTTGATTATATTTTGATTTCGTGTTTGCAGAGTATGAGACGACAAACTAAGGTATACAAGGCTGGAAGACATGGAGAGAGAATCATAGAGCTGTTCAAGTTTCTGGAACCTTTTCACGATGATTACCCCACTGATTGGTTCTTCTATAATTCTTTCGTTGTAAAAGTATAAACAAATTCTACGTGAACGGTGAACTACCCGTTGTCAAAAGTCCTTATTGTGTGTCATTAAAGAAAAAGAAAATAGCACTTTCCTGCACAGTTTCCTATTCCACTGTTTTGACTTGCTTATAAAAGAGGGTTCATTACGCAATATACGTGACTTCAAGGAACTACAAGGCGTTTGGTAAATTGATATTCTAACAAAATAAGATATAACTTTGCTACTTAAATTTTGAGTCGAAGGAAGGACGGAATCAAATTACTTAAATTTACTATACATCTAATTTACTATACATTTGCTTGTACGAGTCTTCCGTATCTTGGCAAAATAATCATGAGCGATTCCGGTATCTTTTAAGAATCGAATTCACGACGTGGAGCGAGTCCCTAAGTCCATACCTGAAGCTCTTATATCCCTTCTATATCTTCTCTAAGAAATCATATTTATAAAGAATTATATTTTAAATTCACTTTATAGCTTAAATGTAAAGTTTTCTTTTTTCCTGAAATTAAAACTAAAACTTGGTAATGTAAAGTCAGTGTAATCTCACAATCAATCAACGTAAGTCGTAAAGTTCAAAATTTTGAAAATTCTGAGTCTTCAGAATAAAACTCCACTAAGTTTACTTCTACATGGCCAAAAAGCTTATTTGTGCTCAAGTCTCCCTTATCGTAACCAAAAAGAAGTTGGGTCTTTTTTTAACTCAAAATAGACGCATGGCGTTTTTCAAGTTTGAACGTTAATTAGTATATCAAGTAGCTCTAGAAGACCGAAAGTAGCTGCAGCGAGCTTTTGTTTCAAAATGGAATTAAATATAATTAAGCAAATTCAATGTACCAGCTATTACAATGGAATATCAAAATGCAACGAATATGCTTGGCCTATTCGGCTGGGACAAGATCTTTTGTTAAATATTATCTTGTCTTGTTCTGTTTCATAAAATCTAAGTTATTTATTTTGCGAGATTTACGCGAGATCTACATGGGACCTACATAAATAAATAACTGAAATTTATTAGACACAATAAAAGACCATAATATTAGATAAAAAATCTGAATTCTATTCAACCATGCCGTCTGAAATAAGAAACATTCAAATGTTTCAGATTTTATTGCATGTCAGCATCGGAGTGTTTGCTACGGTTCTTAGCTGTGGTGACCTCTCTCACCGCATAAAGTCATTTTGCCGGTTTTGTAGGTTAGATTGCTTAGTCTAGTGGAAGATTCTAAATTTATATCAATATATCATAAATACGGCCTACACATGCAATTATTTAATTATTGACAGCCTGTTTGGAACGTTGTAAATTGAATTCAATCTTGGGATTGAGTTCAATTCAATTGTTTGGAAAAAAAAGGTTAAAAATTGAATTCACGTATGAGTTCAACCTCCACTTTCTTTATAAATTAAATTCACGCCCTAATTCACGTGAATTTAATTACAAAACTCTAAAATAGAAGGGTTCTTTCCTACAGTAACTTAATTCTTATTTTATATCTCACATATAAACTAAAATCTGTAAAAAAATTTGCTGTTCTTCTGAGTTCAACTCCTACTCACTTGAAATTTTTTTATTTCGGTTTTGGTTTTGTTTCTTTCGATTTTTATTTGAAATCGAAATTAATTAATGTAATAATATTATTATTATAAATCTATAAATAAATAATTAATAACAGTTAATAATAATATCGAAATTAATAATGTTATGAATAATAATAAACATTTTTATTTCAAATAATACATTTATTTATCATAAGTAATATAACTGAACTACAAAATTGTTACCCAATGGCCCAAATGAGTTGTTGCCTCCTTGGTTTGTTAATCCACTCGATTTGTTATTTCTTTATTCTATTATTTATGGGTTGTCATGGATAAGTCTTTGACCATGATCTGTCAGGAAAATGTTAGACAAATAAGAATTTAAAATGGCTATGTTTTAAGTAGCCGAGGTCTACTTAGTGGATTTTGATATTTGCAAGTCACATATTCTTTATAGACCTTAAGATAACGGGCATTAGGATAGGCCACTAACTCACGTTTGATGCACCCTTGGGCTCATTTTTTAGAAGAAATCCATCCTTGATTTCTAAGCCCTTTAATAGAAAAAGAGGTGTTGGCTTATAGGAGCAATTATGACACATTTTGTTGAGGAACATTTTGTGTATTCCTCTATAAGAGATAACGTCTTTTGTGTTTGTTACCTTATTCATTACTTTAATACAAAACTGAGAGTTTGAGAAATCTTGATTAATTAGTTGTTGTTTAGTGTATACCTATACTCTTGTCAAGGTAAGGCTCCCTTAGAGCAAGATTTAGGATTAAATCTAGCATTGAGTAAAGGTTAAAAAGATGAAGGCCTGTAATTATAGACGATGAGGAGTCTAGTACTAGCGGTGAAAGGTCATCATTTCTCAAATCTGTCCACGGTTTTATGGAAGATCTTGAGGCTAGGAAGTATGAGTATATGTTTAAGCTGGAGCCGCATGATCTGAGATTAGATTATCACATACCTTTATCTGTAACAATTAAAAAGCCACTTGCCCATGAGAGAGCATTATATATGGCCATAGTGCGATAAACATTTACTATGACAAGTTTAAGTGTGCTTAGATTTGCCACTTAATGATTTTTAGGTCGAGTTATTAAAGATACAAGTTTGAGATTAGGCCAATTTCATCCTCATTATTGGTGTTTAATTTAGGCTTCCTAGTACTCTATCATTAGGAAATGTAGAGCCTAGTATGGAATTATCCAAATTCATCCATCAATTGAGGTTTGCAGGAATGTTTTCAAGGAAATACAATTTAAATGCAAGACCTAGAATAGGAATTAAAGTAGGAAAACCTCCCAAGGAAACTCGTGATTAGAAAAGGAAGTTCTTATAACTTTCTTTGGAAGATTGTAATTAGTGAGGTTATAAGTCTATATAGAGAGACCATAACCTTAAATTCAATAATAGAGATAAGTTAGTAACTTCTTGTCTCCTCGTGCACAATTCTTAGTTGACCAAGGTAAGTCTCTTTCTCAGGGAGGCATTATTAAAGAGTTGACATTAGAGATTAGAATTTATAATTAAAAGACTTATAGGTTTTATAAAATCTCTAAAGATTACAAGTCTAAAAGCTTTATATATTAATCACAATTCCTTTATTGCAAATAAGTATTTGGATTGCATAGCCTTTAGGGAAGATTTTTCCTCTAAAGATACGTTTGCATAGTCTAGAAACAAGAGAAAGCAAAAAAAAGAAAAATGAGAAGGCTAATTTAACTAAAGGGAGCTCTGAGTATGAAAAGATAACATATGCATAGGAAGCACAACCTGTTGTAGCACTGAATATAGATAAAATTGAGCACGGTATCATAGAGCCTCTATACTAGGTGGCTATAAATCCTTGATATCACTACAAGAAAAGGAGGCCTTTTGCGTCGTTTTTTAAACGTTGGTAAAGGAAATTTGCCGTCGTAGAACACTATTTTCGACGGCTATTCAGACGTCGCAAATAACGTCGTGGAAGGTAGGGTAAGCATTGGTGATCTACGACGTCTGTTGTAAGACGTCGTTGAAGGGGCAGATA
>JANITW010000008.1:50846223-50857523 GCA_027564335.1 Erythroxylum williamsii
TTTTTAACTGATTCCTTTAACTCTCATAATTCTCCTCTTTACAATCTAATCGTCTCCTAAAATTCCTTCAACTCCTTTTTCCTATTTTCCACATTACTCTATAATTTCAAAAATTAACACCAAAATTCAAAAATATTACAACTCCACTAATCAATAAAATTTCCAATGTAAATAAATTCCAAATTCACAAAATTCCTAAAATCACAACTCAGTCATATTATACCCGGAATTATTCATGAATGCATGTACAATTATTTTCATGTGCAGAAAAATTCACTATTTATGTGTATATGTATGTCATATTATGCATGAGCATGAATGTGTTTCCTACTTTCTCAGCAATTTCTCCCATTTATTGTTTTTGCCTTAATATGGATAATGGGATGTTACAATCATGAACTTTAGTCACAATATCAATTTTTCATTCAAGTTTGTGAGCCTTTAGTGAGAGTGTTTTATCTTATTAATAATGATGAGAAGGCAATAATGGATTACTTTTATAATTTCACGGGAGGGCAAAGTAAGTAATTAAGACCAATTTGAAAATTAGGCCTTTCTTGTCTACAACTTATCTTACATTCATCAATAAAAGATAAGAAAGACAACTTTACTCTTCGTTATTTGTTGTTGAGACATTTTTAAGGGAATGTTAGTAACTATCACAATAATTATTTCACATAAGATGATGTAAAATCTCCTTAACTAAAAAATGGAGGCATTCAAGATGTGTGTGGCAATTTTAGCATGCTCATTGTAATTCGTCAAATAGACAAACTTAATCTAGGTATATATTTCTTTCCTTTTATACTTATTTAGAATTAATTATCACTTTATTTTGTTTATAAGGTTACTTTTGTTATCTTATAGTTGTATGGTGGGAAAAATTTGAAAGTGGGGTTCTAGAATTGCAAAGGTTTGTAATTCGAATCCTGACTCAATGTATGAGTACAACTTGGTATGAAAGGACTTAGAATACATTTAAATTGATCTATTTCCAAAAAAAAGAAATAAATTGGAATAAAAAAGACCAAATGATTTGATCTTTTTTCGATATAGCTTAAAGCTTAGAGAAAGATAGTTATTATTATTATTAAGTTGAATATAATTTCTTGCAATTTTTAAAAAATTAAATTTTATTTGTTTAATATGATTTTTAATAGAATAAGTAATTTTTTAAATCCAATTTGCCTTCACCATATCGTTCTTTTAGTGGATTAAGTTTTTATGAAACAAAGCTTCACTAATAAGAGTGACTTGAAAGAAGAAAATATTGATATGTTATCTGATACAATAAATTTGAATTATGGTGATAATGAAAGTATGAAAGACGAGGATTTTGTAATAAATGAAAATTAGAGCTAGTACTATTTGAGTGGATATCTTATTGAATACAGTTTTCTTTTTTCTTTTTTAATTTCATTTATATTTGACGTATATGATAAATTTTATATATACAATATAAATATAAAAGTTTTAACTATCAAGTATTTTTGTTTCAAGTTTTACTTTTTCTTTACTGTATTCCTTAGTAGAAACTCTTATTGTAATACTTATTTTATTTTTACTATATAATGTTTTGATGTAATTATTCTTTACTATATGATATAAATTATACATATTTTAAATACTTTGTATTATTTTTAGTTTGATGGACAATCTAGGCCTTCCAATCCATCACACCTCTATGTTAAATATAGTTTTTTTTACCAAATTTTATGTTAATTGAATAAAATTTAGAAAGTGTGAACTTAATATAATTTCAATGTTAAATATGAAAAAGAAGTTAAAAGCAAAACGCAAGGAACTTTTTATAAGAATAGATAGCATCAACTTGAGATCATCTACATCTCAAAATCTTTCCAAAATCACCGGTGAAACTAATCAAAATTTTTAAACGTTTCGAGGCTACACCTTTCTAGCTTTCCTCTTCTGCTTCTCATAATCTTCATGTAATTGCAAGGCCAAGTTTGTACGATCCAATTCAAGTCTCAATCTCTCACGCTCCTTGATGTCATGAAGAAGCGTGAAATGATTTGAAAGTTTGGCCTGTAACTCGTCTTCATCAAATGACTTTATCTCACCTAGAAACTGTTCAATATTTTTCAATTTCAACTGTCCACTTTCTCTGTTCTTCTTGCTACTTGATTTTTTGGCATAGTAAGTCGGATTGAATACACGTTGACCAAGCGAAAATTCCATAAAAGCTTGTTGAGGAGATAGAGTGGACAGAAGCACTTGGTTATTACCATTGATCATGTTCAAAATGCCTGTAGAGATTGTGGAAACTGCGGGATGATAATGCTTGGAAAGAAGATTGAGTTCCCACAGGACAGAACTGAGAGCGCCACTTAAATTAGGGTCCGAAGCATATGGCTGGTATTTCTGCACCAATATCAAAAACAGAATAACAAAGAGATGTTAACTGGGCACTGGAATGCATTTCATCTCCTAATTATATGCTCATGCCATCGGACAATAAAAATGCAGAATACCATTACCTTTTGAACTTCAAAGTTCATGTGAAAAATAGACTAGTAAATGTGGACCCAACACCTTGCAGTGGAATCAAATAGAAACTCTGTGTCTTATTGAACAAACTAACATAATCCCAGTATGATAAATATAGAGTATCCACAAACATCAACATGCACAGTTGCTTCTAAGTTCTAGATTGACAGAAAAGAAGCGATTAAAAAGCACCAGAAAGAAGTTTGTAACTTCAGAAAAAGGATTATAAGACACTCGTCATAAATACGAATTTGGTAGATTGAGGAAAGACAGAAAATCAATACTTAAATGGGCCTGTGCATTTAATAGAAATCTCAGATTATTTAGCATTCCTTCTGGACTGTTGAGAAGTTCTACTAACAATGACTAGTGCAAAAGTTAAATTACTTCATCGAAATGGTCCCAACAAATGCTTCAGGTACTAATTTTGCCTCCAAGCGACAGGCCAAACCAACCCTTAAAAACGTCAATCTGATTTGAATTGCTCACAGGGTTAAATATGAAAACCCAATAGTAATAATAGTTTTGAAAGGATTCAGATTGCTCCATTTCAGAGATTTTACTACACGTCTACGATTACCTAAATAATTACTGCAACCCAGCACTCGTTTTTTATTGAATTGAACATCATAAGTTCATCATTAAACATTTCAAAAATTTAGGTAACCCACAATAAATCAAGTAGGAATTGTTTAATTCAGAAATAAAAATTATAAAACAAAATTAAATGCAGAAGGAAAAAGAATAGTACAAGAAATATTTTACTCCTGTAAAAACAGGAGTTAAAATCTGACTTCTGCCAACTCTGACAATATTATTTATTAAGTTTTAAGTATAAGCAACTGAGCATTGTAAAAATTTGGAATATCACACCAATATGATCAAGTAATTAGTTCAATTCATCACACAGAGTTGATAACACGTACACTTACGCATTCATGCATATGGCATCATTTCCCTTAGCTGTTAACCTATTTATCATTCATTTCACATCACAATCTTAAAAATGGAAATTCCATCTTTTAAAAAGATCAGAAAGACAGTGAAGATTGCTTACAGCAACAGAACCAGAAATAGATCCACCTCCTGAATCATTTTCCAACAGATTCCGGCATTTGACATTCTTCTGAACAAGATGCTTTAAAGTCACCAAAGCTGTAGCGGCTCCAAAAAGAACAAGACACCAATCAAGGCACTATACAAATACTAAATTAAAAATCAAGATATTAAACAAATACAAGGTACTCATAACAAGTTCAACTGCATTAGCAGTTGATAGATATACCAGCCATAGATTCTGCAGACCCAAAGCATAAAGAAAATGTCGCCAGACGTTTTACAAATGCAGCAGCCTTTTGCATGTCATGCTGTCTATCCTCATACAACATGATTCTAAAAGCTTCTGCCAACAATTCCCCTTTATCCCTGCATGAGATATCCAAATGGAGTGAGAAACCTATTAAGGTAGAGAAATCAGTCACTGCGCAATGTTAACAAGAACCAGCCGGTGTAATCAACTAATTAGAGTAGAGGAAACGACAATACAAGAAATCAAAATCTAAAACGCTGGAGAAGATCCAAAACAAGAAACAAACTCAATTTCAGAGAGAGAGAGAGAAAGTAAGAGACAGAGACAAATGCACTTAAGCTATCAATTAACAAACCACTTGTAGCAGCTATACAAGAAAGCATAAATATATCACTGAGGAAGTGTAGAGGAACATGGAGAATTTTGTAGATGAGAAGACAGAATTTACAAGTATGATGTAAAACACAAACCTTCCAGGTCTATACTCAAGTATGATACTGTACAGATGCACAAAGAAATCCTGTAAATCAACATTAAGGGCATCGAGGTTGCTTCTCATGACTTTGAAGGCAGCAATACAGCATTGCAGGCGTTCAGAAACAGTCAACCGTGTCAAACATTTCTCAGATGAATCAGAACTATCACCACCACTGGCAAGCTTTTTCAGATAATTCATAAGATCTCCTATGTAATCTAAATCAATAAGATGAGAGAATTTTCCCAATCCATTCAGACATGGCGCAAGCAATGGGTGTGCTCCAAATACACCAGCAACTGAATTACCATCAGTTTCAGAGCTAAGAATAAGAAAACAAAACGTGAGAAGGAGAAAAGAGAGTATCTTTTCATGATCTGAAAGCATAGAGTAGAAACAGCAAACATGAGGAACATTGGGCATTATGGGCAATTGCACACACTAATTCCATGTCATAATTTAAACCCAACATCTACCAAATTTTCAAGGTCTCCTTTAATAGAATGCTGTTTCCAAAAATTCACCTACCCCGAGCAACAGAACTATCAAGTATGTTCTAACTCCAAATTGCAACCATGTACTCTTTTCATTACCAACCTTTACGCTAATGTAAAATATTAAAGCAAATAAAAGATAAATGCCAATTGAGATTGCACTTATATAGATCTAGCTCATCTATGTCGTGGACATGATAAGGTTGAAGCTGGCACAAAGATCTTTTCCTTAGACATTAAAGAAAAAGGGTACTTGCACAGGATAATTTGAATCAATATCAAACCCACTTGCAAGAGAAATATGTATCAGATCACCGCTGACGGTAAAAACAGGTACAGATTAAGCGACATACGAGACTATAAAAATCTGCTGTGTGGAAATGGTAAATTCCATATTACATAGTGACACAATATTACCACATCTAATCCCAATAGTCAAGAGCTATGGAAAAATTGAAGCACTAACCTGGCTGAAGTTGACTGCATAGAATGCTTCAAGATCCGAAAATACGTCTCAAATACTGCAGACAATGTCTCTGCCTGTATCCTTCTCCTCTCTGCAACATCTAGTGTAAAACAAGCAGCTTTGTAATCAGCACTAACCTGCACAAACCATAAAAAATGGTCATTCATATAAGAATTGAAGGACGATAAATAATGTGGCGATTATAAAAGAAAGAGAGGTACTATCCCGAGGTTAATACACATATATTATTGTCTTTAGTGCTTTAAAGATTGAATGTAGCACCAGAAGAAAGTTTGCTGGGAAATCAAGCATATTTGCTTTGAAAGTGGCCTATTGAGTTTAAAGTGGATGTATGAGATGGGCTTCTTAAAAAGGCTGTGTCTTGTGCCATTTCCACCCCTCCCATCTCATTAAAGTAGAAACATCAAAAACGTGAAAATGAAGGAAATGTGAGAAGCCAGGCGAGCATATTAATAAACACAGTGACTAATTAGAGAAACCACACATAATTATCTGCAAGTTGACGTCTTATTCATCTAAAATACCTGTGCCTTCACTTGATACATAAACAATGCCATCAAAACATATGATTATATAACTCACCTCTTCTCTAATCTTTGTCATCATCTCTTGCCTGCTCTTTTTCCTGTCATTGTCTTGCAATTGACTGGACTCCTCAGCATGTTTCCTCTTTCTGTGCTTTCTGTTTCTTACTTTGTTGTCGTGGTATCCTTCTTCAGCCTTCCCCAGATCTTCATCAAATGCTAATGACATGAAAACCTGTGGAAGTTTTCACAGAAAAGAAGGAAAAAGAATCATCAAGAGATAACAAAAAGAATTCCAGAACATTATTTTTCTTGAAGTTCGAGGGGTTGGTTTTGCATCTATGGATATACTGAAGAATGGCTTCCGAAACTATCGCACAGGCAACTAAAAATAATTAATACATCCTTAAAACTTATATAACCCTTGTCACTTGAAGAAAGAGACGAAGTGATTAATATACCATCTACATTCCAACAAATTTGCATCACAAGTCAGAGAAAAGGTAACAAGCATTTCTTCTAAGATTAACCAATTTCGTTACATTTCGTGTTATCTTTGCATAACCCAATATTTTAACCAAAATCCACATTAAAACAATTACTAATTTCAAAGGTTGCCTTCTTTTTGTTTTTGCTGTTTTTCTGGCGGGTGAGGAAGTTAATCTTTTCATGATCAAATAAATGTACAAAATGCTAGATGTCATTGAAACCATATGTGATACCAACAAGAGTCATCATGTACCTCAACAGAATCTGGATGCAGTTGACAATGAAGAGCTTTAACATTGTCTGCTATTAATCGGACAGCCTCCAGTGTAGCTTCACCGCCATGCTTTCCCTCGTCAATAAATAGGGACTTAATAGTCGTACAACAAAGTTTCCTGTCATGTAAGGTACCAGTTTTATAGCAATAAACAAGATAATATCTAAATCAGCTATTATCAAATTTTGGTCAGTATGAAGTAACACCCTTGGGTTAAGCAATTTTAGTACAACCAATAGAGTTGATTAAGCAGCCATTATTCACAAGAATATACTTGCCAGAATAATATTGAAAAAGAATATATTGATCAAGGTGTCTCATTAAAATATGACAGATTGTTTCTAGTTTTTCAACTTTCAAGCTACTGGAGGCAGAGCAGACAACAATAAACATTGCCAGAATAATCTTGAAGTAAATTGTATTGACCAACATATCTCTTAAAAATATTAGAGTTGTTTATGGTTTTTCAAGCTTCAAACTTCTGGATCTAGAGCAGATAACAATAAACATTCTAGGCGGAATATATCTAGTAAGCCATAGCCAACTCTGCCGAATGTTTGGCGTTTAGCTTTGGACTCGTGCGCATATTCAGAAACTAAACATACATAATAGGCAGGAAAAAGTTTAGCCTCACTATGAATTTCAAAGCAAAATAGATGTAAATGTTAATACGACATCTCATTGAGAAAATGGATTATAGGCAGCAGAACAGTGGGAATAGAAATATGAACTCAATAGTCAAGATTACATAAAGAGCAAATGTACCATATAATAATCAACAAGACAGCAAATTTATGACATTTATAAATGGAAACATGTGAGTATATATAGCACTAAAACAAAAGTTGAAGAATGCATGAAATCCAGTTCTTTAATGGAAAAGTAAAAACAAACAGGAATTCGGCAAAAACCTTATGACATCATCTGGAGAGCCTACGCTTTGGACAACAGCACTTAACAAGCTTTCACGGAAATTAAAGTGTGGTACTGATTCCAGTAAAGTGCAAATGCAGCGAACGGCCACATGTTGAAACTTGGGTTGTTTTTCTAATCTTATTAGTGTTTGCAAGTATGCCTGGTAGACAAACAAATGAAAATTCAGAAGGGGGAAAAAGAAAACTTAGTCATCAAGTTTTAACAACTAAAAATGAGTGGCATGCCAAACCTTGTACACCGACAAAAGAGTTGATTCATAGTACCGCATCTTCTTAACTTCCTTGGAAACTTTCATTTCTAGTTCCTTTTCTGTTGGAACCCTAATTCGGTAACTGTATGATGCAACAGAAGGAACGATATTATGTATGCAGAGACAGAGAGATGAACAATTTAAAGCAAGACGATATTTGAATAAGCTCACTCTTCCTACCCAGGGATAATGTCTTTGAAAACTGCCAACAGGGACAACAGTCCAAGAATCACAACAGTGGGATCATCGTCTTTACAGATATGTAGCATTTCTTTGAGTGATTTTATATTGGACTCTGGATCAGTTAATAGTTCCATTCCCAGCTCTGCAAGTTTAAGCTTCTTACGTTTAAATGCTTCCTCAGCTGAGAGCTCTTCTTTCACCTCAGCCTAAAAAAGGAACATTATTTTAGATGAGGCACAAATAGATGTATTATAGCCTCCGTAGTTTGATTCAAAGAAAGAAGTCTTTTAGAAAGATTGCCATCAAATTTAACCAAGAAAGTCAGATCATCATATGAAAATAAATTACAATCTTAATTAGAATTACAACGGCTTCTGACAAGATTCATATTAGACAAGAATAAAATACATTAAAAGCTTGTACCTACTCAACACATATACATTGCCAAAACATTGCAACTTAGATTATAACCACAAATATAGCAATCATGAAGCAGATTTCGAGCCAAAAAGCAGTTGTATGAACCATATGATAGTTAAGAAAAGTTTTATAGTATTCTAACGATACCAGCACAGCTGCTTGTGGGGCTTGCTCCTTCTGGTCTTGTGGAATGTCCAAGTCCTTTAGTTTTTTGGCCTCCTTTTTGTTCTTTTTCAGCTTTGCCCTCCTTTCTGCTTTAGTCAACCTCATACTAATATCCTTTTCATCTCCGCCAATTTTATCTTTTTCAATATTTTCAACAGTCCCTGACACTGCCGCTGCCTCATTAAAAAATAAAAATGTTTTCAATTAACAATTGTTAGTATAGGACTCATGAACAAGCAATAAAATGGGGAAAAAAACAATACATGTGCGGTAGTAGAGCTGGCCATCCAAAGTTTTGACAGGAAGAGTATCAACAGGATCAACATAGAGCTTGTTTTCTTCTTCAACCTTCTCGTTATTTTCCTTTTTACTTTTCCTTTTCTCATAGGAAGCCTCCAAAGCATCATCTCCTTCTAAACCAGCCACCCGACTAACATGCCTTTTTCATTTTACATTATCAAGGAAATTTAGGTAAATAAACCATCATAATAATAACAAGTGGAAGAAAAAACTGAAAAAAGTGTTACTTGGTGATGGATTGGGTGTCTAAGCGAGATACAAAGGCAGCATAATCAAGATTTTCGTGGACAAACTCCAAGTCCTCGTCTGACACCTCTATTTCATCCTCTGATATTTCTGCCGGTAAAGCCGGTGGCAATATTACCTTTTGCTTCTTATTCTTCTTCACCATCTAGGCTCGTTATGTTATTGCTCAACCCTCTATTGGAAGAAAAAGAATAACTAATTGATGTTTATTTACCAGACCACTTAACAATAGTCTTGACAGCAGAAAGCAAATTTAGTATTTTAAAGGATTAAAATTTACAACTAATTTTATACAGCAGCACAGACACAAAATTAAACAGACAACAAACATCTATCTCAAGATGAATCAAACACAACATAAGCGAATGACTTGAAAACCCCAAACCTATGAACATCATGAGCTCCTTTCTAAACATATGAATAAATATTTCTATTAGTAATGCAATTAATATGTGAACCTAGGAATCCAAGAACCTAACATTTGAACAAAAATCGAATCAAGAACAAAATGACACACACATGAATCAATACTGAAAAGAAAAAGAAGAGGAAAAAAAAGGATTTGTTTTTACATGATCGCATTTTTCCAGTGGTTATGTCCAGAAAAAGTGAGTTGGATTACAAAATCACCGTAACCAAAATGACAATCAAAACCATTATCTTAACGTCATATTAACTGAAAGGAAAGTTACAAAATCAAAAGGGTCATTTTCTTGATAACCCAAATCTATACTAAGATCCTTCTGACAAAAAGGCTTGGAGTTATATGTTTGTCGTCTCAGAGCTCCTCTTGGCACTAACTTGGTCCATATGCGATAAGAACAACATATTTATGAAAAAGAAGAACATATAGCACGTGAAAAGGAAGCCACCAGAAATAGAACGTATTAAGAAAAATTTTGGTTCGTGAACAAATTGTCTCTGAATCATTTGAACAAACATCAACCCAAACAAATCAAATGTAAAGCCTGAATAAAAAAGAAGAAAAGAAAGAAAAAGATGGAAACCAAATGTTCTTCAAATAAAAGTCCTACAGCTCATCCTTGGAGTATGTCATCGATTACGTGATGACTCTGTAGTCTTTGGTTTCCCCAAAAGAAGAAAAATGGCTTAAGCAAGACGCTGGAGGACGACAAAAAAGTACCGTTTGATTACAACAAAATGGACGACGGTAATGGACTGCAACAACAGAGCTGGCCGCAAGGGAAACAACAGCAACAATCGGCAGACGGTGGGCTGTCTCCGGCAACAGAGTTTCAGTTGTTTCTTTAGGTTTAGTTGTTTTTTATTTTCATAAACAAATCCTTTTCAATCGTGCCCTTTTTAACTTCAGTCCACCAGAGTCTTAAGAATAGCTAATTCTCTTTTATATTTTTAACCGATTTCCTATTCGGAGCTTTATCATCCTCTTTTCTTAATCATAAAAATGTTATCAATTACAATTCCTCGTTTAAATAAAATTATCATTTAAGTCAAAAGATAATTTATCACACTTTATTTTAAGTTTTACCTAATGCAAAAAATATTGTGATCCTAGATAAGGACTTAGACAGGTAAAGTGGAACGTCAAAACCTTTTTTCTCAATTTGTAATTGACTCTCGAAATTTTTAATTTAGATTTATAATTTTTTAAATTAAACTTTTTAAAAATATATCTTTTCTTAATTAGTAGAAACATGTTATCAACTAATGTTTTAAAAACCAAATCAGATATCGAACCGGTCAAAGAAAAGATTTAAACAGGCTCAACCAGTAGTAAACCACTATAAAACCAGTATATAATAAATATAAAGTAAAACTTATAAAAATAAGGTTCAATAAAATATTTTATTGAAATAAAAATACACTAATGTCTATTATTATATAATGAATTAATAATAAATAAATATAAGTTTAATCTAAATATTAAAATAATAATAAAAATTAAAATTGTATTTCTAAAGAAGATTGTACAAAAACTCAAAATTTTCTAAAACTATTTAAAGGTTCGTAAATTATGCTTTTATCTAAAATATTTACATTAACTTCTTCTACTGTATTAAAATAAATTACAAATTAGTAATGCATGAAATTATTCTCAATTGTAAACTTGTAATATAATATAATTTTAACTTAAAAATGATCAAAAATAAGATATAAACTAACATAAATTTCAGTAAAGTTGCTGGCTTTCATAGTGAGTACTCGTAAAGTTAGCCCTTTTAGCGGTGAGTACAGAAATTGAATTGGAAAGGTCTAAA
>JANITW010000008.1:50939607-50952323 GCA_027564335.1 Erythroxylum williamsii
GAAAATTTCAGAAAAATTCCTAAAAATCCCTTAAAATATAAAACACTCAATGGCGCACTCAGAATAATTTTTCAAACACAAGAACCACGTTAATCACAGTAAAACTCCATTAGGCACAAAAACCGGGAATGTCATGTATGCATGTACAGTAATTTCATGTGCACAGATTTCACTGTTCATTAGTGCCAGTATGCATGGACAATACGAATAAATCCCTATCAATCTCTTCCTATGCCAATTTACTATTTTACCCCTCCAGTAGGGGGTGGGATGTTACAATAATGCCCCTCCATATTAGCCTTGTAACTTAACCCTTTAAGTAGTTTTCCCAATTTGTCCTTAAACTTTATTTCAATTCATACTCACTTTAGGACATTTTTTTCACCATCAAATTGAAGAAATTTGCCAAAACTTCCTTATAGAGAAATGTTCCTCATTGTCTTAATTTAATAACTTCATGAAAATCATTTAATTTAGTACACTACATCAAAAGTTATGCTCCAAACATTTCGGGTTATTCATATGCTGAAATATTTTCTAGCACTTTATTTCCATCCGAACATTGACCTTCTTAAAGACAGAATTGAAACTCTATTTCTTCATAAAAATTGTATCCATATTTATCTAGTTTAATCTAATTCAATAATAACCTCATTTGGATTACTAGATCAAAATTTATGGCCAAAATACTTTCAGATTTTACTAATTCAAGACTGCACACTAATCCGAACTTCCATTTAGAAATTGAAAATCCTAGGGGCTAAACTGAATTTCAATTCCTTCATATGACTTGTAGCTCCATGTCTTAATTTTATTTTGCCTCTATAATCAAATCAATCGGATCTCCACAGATCAAGAATTTCTCAAAATACTGACCCATGTTTAGAAAATTTTCAACTCACTTTGTTTAAATCAATCTCTTTCAATTTAATCTCAAAAAAATCATAATTTCCCATCATGATGTAGATAATTATCTTAGGAATTCAACGCTTTGAAAACTAAATCAATCAGATGTCGAAAGGAGAAATTATAAGCAAAAGATTGAAAAAGGGTCGGATTGGGAATGAAATAACAAAAACAAAAGGAGTCAAAATGGCATACAAATAACCGAAATTTCCAAAATTCATAACTCTTGATCCCGAATTCCAAATTTGACAAATTTGGTATCAAAAGAAAGCTCAAAGGAATCTATACAACTTCCATGAAGGATAGAAAAATCAATTTGTCCTCTAAGGGAGTCAAAAATCTACTCAAAGTTTTTGTCCTAATTAACTCTTCCTAAATAACTTCTAAATTTCAGTCGATCATAACTCCTAGCCCCGATATCAAAAAATTGCATAATTTATGGCGATAAAAATCTGGGAATATAAGCTACAACTTTTATGTAGACCATTTACTCTAATTCAGACCACATCCATCTGAAGATTTGCCTCAAAGCACAACATACACAATCTTACACTTAGAGCATTTTCAAAACTAAAACAAAATACACTTAACTTCGAACGATCATGACTTTCACTCCCGATATCAAAAAATATCAAACTTTATGGTGACAGAAAGCTCTCAACAGAAGCTACAAGTTCCATGTAGATCATTTTCTCAAATTCTACCTAAATCAAAAAGTCAATTCTCTACTCTAAAAAGTCAAACTTTCTCAATTCTTCATATTCTCACACTTTCACTCTTTTTTTTCTTAGTAGTCAACTTCCATTTAAATCAACTCATTCACTTAAATATACAGATCTACTCAAAATATCCAAGTCATCAAAACTAATTGATTCTTTTCTCATTAATGTTCTTAAAGCACAATTTCATCTATAACATAATACATATACAAAAATACTCATTCAATTTTATTTACTATTTCAAAATTTTACTAAAAGATCGGGGTCCAACAGTTAATCCAGATTTTAACTCAAAGGTAACATGTTCAGTGAAATTCAGAAATGTTATGCATAATGGTCTTTGAGTTAAATCGGGTGCAGTCAACTCCCTTAGAGTTCTTAGATTTGTCATTTTGTCTTCGGATTTTGATTCTAATTAGCCTACCAAAGTTGGCCTTGCTTCCTTATGCAATCTTTGCATGTTCTCTCGATCTCCGAATTAAGTTGCCTAATTTCTCTACAAGAGATCTTCTACTATACACCAACACTAATGGACAATTAAAAATTAACAAGTAACAAAATGAATGATTATAAACAAATATATTCACAAAACACCAACTAAAATTAATTTCAAAAATTAAGCTATGACACTTCCGGCAACGACGCCAAAATTTGATAGTACGTGTCGAGTGCATAGTAAAATTTACTTGACTCTGCATACTAAAATTTGTAGTTATGGTGAGTCGGGATCGAATTCATAGGAAATGTTCGATTAATTTTCGTAACAAAATTAATTGGTGCAAGGAAAATATATGGGTGATTTTGCATTTTAAGAAATTTAAAATTTAAAGTAAAAATAAACTATCAAAAATAAATTAAAAGAAAGAATCGAAAATGAGAAAAGTGTCGAATATAAGTAAGATTTGATTTTAGGGTCAATCTCGGCTAAAACACGATCAAGCATATTCCATCATTCTAACGTTTTTACAACTCTTTTTGGAATATTGATCTTAGACTAATAGAACACTCTACAAATCTCGGTTTTCCCTTAGGTTGTATTTAATTAAGATACGATCATTAATTAAACCCAACTACTGAATAACCTAGGATACGATCTCTAGATTCAATTTGACAATCACAGTATGGATCGAAAAATGATCAATATAGGCAGTAACCTCACACGTTTGGGTTATCTAAACTAAGTTATATTGTTCCTAACGATTAACAATCGTTAGATGCTACTTACAAACATCAAAAGTAACGATTACAGATTACATTCAATTTTTTTGTAATAGGTTCAAAATAAAACAATCAAAATAACATATTAAGATCATTCATCCCAAAACCAATTGAATCAACACCAACAACACAACAATCCGAAAATAAATTACAACTTTAAAATGATAAAAATAGCTTAACTGTGACTTGGTATCGACATTCCCGTTGAACCGATGTCAGAAAGCTAGCCTTCCATTTTTATTTTTTTCTCCAACCATGAGCCATCTTCTCCATATGCTTCAGTGGTGTCACACTACTCTTTTCTCTATTGCCTCTCACTATTCATCAATGTGACAATTTAGGATGTGAGTTTTTGGTCCTAGCACACTATTCACACCTTCTCTTTTGCATCCACTAAGCCTCAACTCTTCTCCAATGTCTCCGATCAAGCCGCACTGCATCCCTCTCTTCATGCCTCTGCTGCATCGCCTGTGTATTGATGGGACGAATTAATATGTTAGGTCACAAATCCTGTTTTTGCCTTCTCCAACTCTCTTGTGCATTTTGAATAAAACACACAACATCTGTGCATAGAGTAGCGTTTTCTACATTGTGTGCAGCGTTTCCTGCGTAATGAACAACACAGCGCACGCCTGCCGTTTTGCTTCACATCCTAGTTTCTTGCTGCGCTGCCGTATTGTCCTCTTTTCTAATTCTTTTCTATTCTTTCATTTTTCTTATCTTCTTCTTGACTTTTATTTTCTTCTTTTTGCTATGTAAAAATAAGAAAAAATAAATCTTTAGAAAATGATCCATATGCCGTGCTTTTGAATCACTTTAATCTCTTTGCTGCCAAATTATACCTAAAATCACATATGAGTTAAAATGAGTATGTTAAGCATCTCTAAGACATTAATCACTAAGTGTAGCATACGACATGAATCAAAATTTAAACACATATCATAGCCTCTCTACTAGTCAGGGGTCAAGCTGCATACTGTTGAGTGTGGACTGTTATTATTCTTATTTTATGACTATAAAAATTGTTAACCTCCTAATTCAAAGTTTGTATTTGAATATTATATTCATCAAATCAATTATTTCCTTGTGTAAAATATTGAATTCAAATTCTTATATTTCTAGAAAATTCAATCAAATATGAATTCCAGGTTGAAATATGTCATCAAAGAGACAGCGTGATATAATGCAACCGAGGCTCAGATAACTATTCGGAGGCACTTACTGTTAAGTTGAACCATCACACTTTGCAGCTGCAACTGAATCACCTTCTCTCCCTCCATCTACTACAGTTGTAAATGAGGCATCACGTTTCATACCTTATACTACACCATCTGTCACCCCTACATCACCACTAACCCTATAGTGACAAAGATATCAGGGGTAAACAATGCAGATGAAGGAGGCGGCCGCCAGCCTAAAGTTGAGGGACTTGATGGAAGAACTTACATCACAATTATCAATAATTTGTAAGTGATACTACAGGAAAAACTATATATTTATAATTAAGTTATAGGTTTAAATTTTAAAAATGGTATAAAATTATTTATTTTTATATTAGATTGATTCTATTTGGACCGTTTTTCAGAAACATGACATCCAAAATTAAGGAGAAGATTGATCTTGAGGGTTATGTATGGAAGAATATCTCTCAGGTCACAAAGGAATTTTACTATCAAGATTTTGAGGTACAATAAAAATATTATTTTCTTTTTTAATTGATTTGTATACATTAATTAGATAAATATTATTACATTATAAGCATTTATCGAATTTGTTTCCTTTTATTTCAGAAATATTTTTTTTGTGATTCTGAATTTGACGCAGTCATATATAAAGTATGGGAGAGACGAGCATGTATATGTTATCGGGACTTTGTTGGTGTGATACACAAGGTTGGTGTATGACCGCCTTATATTTCTGAACAAATATGGAATCGTTAGTAGTAGTATTGGACATCACTTAAGATAATGTCCATTTAAGAGTGTAATTCTACCAACAAATGTGGAAGATCGGGGGGAGAGAGTCTTCCCATATATACGGGAGGATCTATTAATGTAACATCCCATTCCCCAGTTAAGGTTATAATGGTAAATATGAGGGATTATTGAGAGATTAGAAAATGCGTTGTGTGCTCATACATTATAGGATATGCACATACACGTGAATATTGAACTTTTGCACATGAAAATTACTGTACATGCATTGATGGATAATTCTAGGTATAATTGAATTGTAACGTGATGTTATGAGAATTGTGAATTTTTTGTATTAAAAATTTAATTGGTTGTCAATTTTGAATTTTGGTGAACTTTAGGAAAAGTTTCCAAAAAAGTTGAATACTATTAGACTAGGAAAAATGCCACTTGGCAAGTAAATCGATGGATGAAAATAGAAATAAGAAAATAAATGATATTGGAGAATTTTTGAAAATGACTTTGAAAATTTGGAGATGACTTTAGAACTTGAAAGAAGATGTTATTGGAAAATTTAGAGATAATTGGTATAAAAAGATAAGAGTATGGGACTTAAACCATTAGATTCCAAACACATTGATCTACATCATCACTAAAAATCATAGCCATCTGAAATCAATTAAGAGAGATTGAGTGATAAATGTGGGATGAGAATGATGAGAAATCCTAGAAAACTAGAGGCGTAGAAATACAAATTATCTAAAGAGATGGAATTTTAATCCTGTCCCTAGAAATCCAGATATTGAATTAAAGTTGGTTTCAGAATGTTGTTTTAGTTTATGAACAGCAAAATGTTTGGGTCATAACTTTCAGATTTCTGAACCAAATTAAATGAGTTTAGTGACATTAGAAGCTTAAGAGATAGGGGAACAAGTTTCAAGAGAAAGTATTGTCAAATTATTTCATTTTCATGGTCAGATTAATCATGTAAAGTAGAATCGAGAGTTAGTTTTTGGAAAAATCTGAAAGTGATTCAATGCGATATGACTTATGATTTTAATGGTTTTATTGAGGCATAAACCTAAGTATAAATTATACTTAGGTGAGTTTTGAGATAGGATTGATTATGTGATGAGGATAATGGAAAAATACTTGGGATTTTCATGAACACGCATTGTACATATTTCATTACAAACATGTGCATTATTAAACACTTATAATTGTGCAAATTGTGATATATGTGTATATTATTTGATATAGAGGAGCAATAGGAACATCAACCTCCAAATGTTGCCAGAACTTCTAGACATTAGCTTCGAGAGCAACTTATGAGTAACCTAGATGGTCTCACTCAATAAATTGTTTGTTTTATATTAATTATGTTTGAATTATGGATGAATGTGATTTGATTGTGTTGATTATGGATAATGAAGGTCTAATGATTATGATATATGAATGACATATTGAAGCACTACTTGTATGTGAATGTGATGAGCTAAATGTTTCATGACATGATTAATTATAAGAGATGCATTCCATACATGAATGCATTATCAGATAATGAGAGTTGTGACTTGATTAGCCATCGAAAACAAGCTTAAAGCTCCAATTGTGATTAAGAGCCAAAGGCTTACTATGTAAAATGAGCCTTGTATCCCTAATGGATAAGGGACAGGATAAATGAGCCTAATATCCACAATGGATATGAGACAGTTTAGGTACTTGATCACAACAATGAAAAATTGGAAAATAGTCATATGAACATTTCATATGCATTTTAATAAATATGTTTGATTGATTTAAATGCAAAATTGCCTACTTTTAAGTGAGAATGTGATACGTATTCATTTATGTAAAATGCGAAGTTGTGAAATAAATGTTATATGTATGATGTGTTACATGAATTGAGTGAACCATCGATGATAGTTACCTCATCGAGTTCACAAAACTCATCAAAATTGCAACGTTGACTTTTTAGGATCGAGAGACGATCTTAACAATTGAGAGGCGCGACGAGTAGTTAGTCTTGTACTTTTGGAAACAAGAAGAAATGGCTCAAAGGTTGGTTAGCTGAGTTTAGACAGATTAGATAGATTTTTTTTATTTCCTTTTTCATGTAGCATCTTTTGTATTAGGATATGAAGATGTACACATTCAGATGATCTTGGAAAACTATCAATGTAGACATTTGGTTTTTTTTTAAGAAATGAAAGGAGGAACTAGTTTTAAAATATTGTGTTTTTCCATATGATGTTTTATAAGAGAATAAATAGTGATGATGCCATGTTAAGTGAATGTTGTAATTGATCGTAGGATGCCGTTATCATAAGTTTGTATTGGAATATCCCAAGGGTGTTCCGGTATGTACCCTAGGGTAAAGAGCACTACATTTGGTGGTATCAGAGCATAGTTTGGCATCCATAGGGATATACAAGAATGTTAAGCGTGAAATATTATAAGAAATGTAGATAATAGTTGAAGTTACTATTTTTTTATAAGTCATCCACCATAGATGATCAAGTGGGGGAACCAGCTGATCGAGGATTGATAGGAGCTAGTAGGGAGTCCTCAGTACCTCGATTAGAGGATATGCCTCCTAGAGTTCTCGAGAGAAGGCAAAGGAGGTATGACAGGCTGCAGAAGCAAAGGGCTGTGGATTTCTATGGTAACATAGACCCTGTTGAGGCCAAAGGATGGTTAGAAAGGACTGATATGGTTTTCTATCAAATGGACTGCGAGCCGGACGAGAGGTTTGACTACACAGTGCCCCTATTGCAGGGCCCAACTTATCAGTGGTGGAAGACTATCTCAGGCACCTAAAGTAGGAAGATTTTCTGAGGGTCTTTAAAACTACATGCCCAAGATCTACTTGGACCGGAAGATGAAGGAGTTCCTGGATTTGAAGTAGGGTAGGATATCAGTGGCAGAGTATGAGATCAGGTTCAATGAACTGATGGGATATGCTACTACTTTGACTCCTACCAAAGAAGACAAGTGCAGGAGGATTGAGGATGGATTTAATACGGAGATCAAAACAAGGTTGGCAATTTCTAACGTGAGTAGTTTCACCAAGTTAAGAGCGGCTTCTATTAGAATTGAGTAGTTACTGAGTGAGAGACAAATAGAGACTGGGCAAGGGTCCAGAATGAAGAGGTTTAGTGAAAGTTAGAGTGGTTCTACTAGAAGATTTAGTAAGTGCCAGAACAGAGCTTTCAGACCACCAGCTGGATTAAGGCAGTTAGGATTCAAACAGAGAGGTGGTTTTGTACAATCAGGTAGTGGAAGAGGTACGGTGTAGAGTCACAGGCCCTCGTGTGAGCATTGTGAGACGAGATATGGTAGTCAGTGCTAGAAATTGTCTGGAGCTTACCTTAGGTGCGAGTCTTTTGATCACCAGATTAGAGATTGTCTTGCTACTTTGGGAGCTCAGTCTAGTATGAGTGAAAGATCTATGAGTGATGCTAAGATCTAGCAAATTTGAGGTAGTGGGTCCAGATAGATAGGTCAAGCTAAAGGCAGAGTGAGCTATGGGAGCCCTTCTATGAGAATTGAGGTACGGAGCGGTTGACCGCAATCCCAGGCTCGAATCTGTGCTATGACCAGGCAAAAGGCTCAGGACTCTCCGGACATTGTTGCAAGTGCTCTCCTTTATCGCACAACATCTAGCATATAGGCTGCATTGTGATAGGTAGTACTACAATTATAGGAGAGGTCTGCAAGGGGTGCTTGATTTAGATTGATCAAGCAAAGTTGGAGGTAGATCTAATTATATTGCAGCTGAGAGAGATATATATTATCTTAGGCATGGATTGACTCACTACTCATAGCATTGTCATGAACTACTATACCAAGGGGGTAGCACTAGAATCTCTTGCTCAGCTAAGGACAGTATTTAGAAGAATTAGTCAAGCAGTGCCAACCAAGATGATATCCTTCATGAGTGAATTGAGGTTGATGTAGGGTGGATGTGAGGCCTATCTAGCCTACATTATTGATACTAGAACTGAGCAGAATGTGCAGGACATTCCCGTGGTTAGGGAATTCCTGGATGTGTTTCCCATCAAGCTACCTGGTTTACCTCCAGATTGGGAAACAGAGTTCACCACTAATCTAGTTCCAGGTGTTGCTCTTATAACTATTTCCTCCATATAGAATCACACCTGTAGAACTGAAGAAGTTGAAGACTCAACTATAGGAGTTATTAGAAAAGGGTTTTATTAGATCCAGTGTTTCACCTTGGGGAGCTCCAGTGTTGTTTGTAAAGAAGAAAGATGGGACTTTGAGATTATACATTGATTATAGGTAGCTAAATCGGGTGACAGTAAAGAACAAGTACCTGTTTTCTAGAATTGACGATTTACTTAATCAGTTGCAGGGAGCTCAGGTATTCACTAAACTAGATTTGAGATCGAGGTATTATCAATTGAAGATAGCAGAGTCTAATGTGCCTAAAAGTACATTCAGGAGTAGGTATGAGCACTTTGAGTTTTTAGTTATGCCGTTTGGGTTAATTAATGCCCTAGTTACTTTTTTAGCCTTAATGAATAAGGTGTTTTAGCCCTACCTAGACCAATTCATGATTGTATTTATCGATAACATTTTAGTGTATTCCAAGAGCAGAGAAGAGCATGCTGAACATTTGAGAGTCATTTTACAGATTATGAGGGAAAGGCAATTGTATGCCAAATTCAGTAAGTGTGAATTTTGGTTGGATCAAGTAGGGTTTTTGGGATATATAGTGACTGGATAAGATATACAAGTGGATTCAAGGAAGATAGAGGTGGTGATGAACTAGGAAGCTCTGAGGAATTTGTCTGAAATCTAAAGCTTCCTAGGATTGGCTGGATATTACCGAAGGTTTGTCGAGGGATTTTCTTTTATATCAGCCCCTCTAACAAACTTATGAGGAAGAGTGTAGTGTTCAGATAGAATGAGAAGTGTCAGAAGAGCTTTGAGGAGCTGAAACATCAGTTGACTACTACACCGGTGTTGACTATTCCATCAGGGACCACAAGATATGTGGTATATAATGATGCTTCGCATCAAGGATTGAGATGTGTGTTGATGCAGTATGGCAAGGTGATCGCCTATGCACCAGGATAATTAAGGTCTCACGAGATTAATTATCCAGTACATTATTTAGAGCTAGCTGCAGTTGTCTTTGCTTTAAATATTTGGAGACACTACTTGTATGGAGAGACCTTCTAGATTTATACAGATCATAAGAGTCTAAGGTATTTGTTGATCCAAAAGGAGTTGAACTTGAGACAGAAGAGATAGATTGAGTTACTAAAGGATTATGACTGCACGATTGAGTACCATCGTAAAGCTAATGTGGTGGTTAATGCCTTGAGCAAAAAGTCTAATACCAGTGCAACTCAGATTCAATTATCAAGGTTACCTAACCTTATTCATTTGAGAGCTCTAAATGTGGAGTTAAATCTGGAGCAAGATGAGGCACTGATTACTACTTTGAAGCTGAGATTAATGCTATATGATAGAATCCAAAAAGTTCAAAGTAAAGATCCTGATATGGTGACACTTATAGAGAAAGTGAAGATGAATCCAAATTCTGAGTTTGAGCTGAGAGATGAGACATTGCGGTTGAAGCAGAGACTATGTGTGCCTAATGTGGAGGATCTGAGGAAATAAATTATTGAGAAAGCTTATATGGCTGCCTATACTATACATCCTGGTACTACCATGATGTATAACACGCTTAAGTAGCATTTTTGGTGGCCCAGAATGAAGAAGCAAGTGGCAGAGTATGTATCTAAGTGTATAACATGTCAGCAAGTTAAGGCTGAGCACGAAGCTCAAGTGAGGAAGTTACATTCGTTGCTCATTCCGGAGTGAAAATAGGAGCAGGTCATTATGGACTTTATTATGGGATTGCCTAGGACTCCGAGGCAGAATGATGCGATATGGGTCATAGTGGACTGGTTGACTAAGATGGCCCACTTCTTACCAATGAGAGAGAATAACTCACTAGATCAGTTAGCCTGAAGATATATGAATGAGGTGGTGAGACTGCACGAGGTTCCAATGTCCATTATATCAGACATAGATTTCAGATTTACTTTGAGATTTTAGAAGAGCTTGCAGTCTGCCATAGGTACAAGATTGAACTTCAGTACTGCATTTCATCCTCAAACATACGGATAAAGTGAGAGGACAATTAAAATCATTGAGGATATGCTCAGAGCTTATGTATTGGAGCTTATGTATTGGAGTTTCAAGGAGCTTAGGATCAGTATATGGTGTTGATAGAATTTGCATATAATAATCACTATCACAGTAGTATCAGAATGGCACCATATAAGGCATTATATGGCAGATGAAGAGGGCTTAAGAATGATTGAAGGCCCAGAATTGATACAAGATATGGTGGACAAAGAGAAATCGATCCAAAGCTGAATTAAAGCAGCTCAAGATAGACAGAAGAGTTATATGGATCAACATCGACAGGATATAGAGTACAGTGTAGGAGACATAGTATTTCTTAGAGTATCACCTTGGAGAGCAGTATTGAGATTCGGTAAAAAGGGCAAGTTGATTTGTAGGTAAATTGGTCCTTATGAGATCCTTGAGAAGATAGGATCTTTAGCATATAAGTTGGCTTTACCGAATGAAATGTCTCAATTGCATAATGTGTTTCATGTGAGTATGTTCCAAAGATATCGATCGGATCCAACACATGTGATACCAGCTTAAGAGATTGAGGTTGCTAGTAACTTAAGCTATGATGAGGAGTCGATCAAGATAGTGGGATCTCAGATCAAGTAGTTGAGGAACCGAGTCATTCCACTGGTGAAAGTCCTGTTGAGGAATCACTCAACTAGGAAGCAACTTGAGAAACGGAGGAGCATATGAGGAGACAATATCTCCACTTGTTTGAACAATCAGGTAAGAATTTTAAGGACAAAATTTCTTTTAAGGAGGAGAGAGTTGTAACATCCCGTTACCCAGGTTAAGGTTAGAATAGTAAATATGAGGGATTATTGAGAGATTAGAAAATGCATTCCATGCTCATGCATTATATGATATGCACATACATGTGAATATTGAGCTTTTTCACATGAAAATAACTGTATATGCATTCATGGATAATTTAGTTTATAATTGAATTATGATGTGATGTTATGAGAATTGTGAGTTTGTTGTATTAAAAATTTAATTGGTGAGTGTATTTATTGATTTTGAATTTTGGTGAACTTTAGGAAAATTTTCCAAAAAGGTTGAATATTATTAGACTAGGAAAAATGTCACTTAGCGAGTAAATCAATGGATGAAAATATAAATAAGAAAATAAATGATGTTGGAGAATTTTTCAAAATGACTTTGAAAATTTGGAGATAACTTTAGAATTTGTGATAAGATATTATTGGAAAATTTAGAGCTAATGGTTATAAAAAGATGAGAGTATGGGACTTGAACCATTAGATTCCAAACACGTTGATCTACATCTTTACCAAAAATCATAGCCGTCTGAAATCAATTAAGAGAGAGTGAGTGATAAATGTGGACGAGAATGATGAGAAATTCTGGAAAACTGATGACTGGAGTATTTTCATGTAACTTGCTTTGGTATTTTGAAGATATCTTATGCTGTAGTTATCCGAATGGAATGATCTTTGATTTGGAGTAAACTAGAGACATAGGGCTACAAATTGTCAAAAGATATCAAATTTTAATCCTATCCCTAGAAATCCAGATTTTGAATTAAATTTGGTTTTAGAATGTTGTTTTAGCTTATGAACAATCTACAATGTTTGGGCCATAACTTTCAGATTTCTAAACCGAATTAAATGATTTTAGTGTCATTAAAAACTTAAGAGATAGGAGAACAACTTTCAAGAAGAAAGTATTGTCAAATTATTTCATTTTCATAGTCAGATTAATCATGTAAAGTAGACTCGAAAGTTAATTTTGGAAAAATCTGAAAGTGATTCAATGCAAT
>JANITW010000008.1:50998487-51018998 GCA_027564335.1 Erythroxylum williamsii
AATTTACCAAAATTTTTATAAATTAATTATAATTTAATAAAATCTTGACAATCCACGACGTCTATTGAATTAGACGTCGCAGAATTTTTATTTTCTGCGACGTCTCCATAACGTCGTTAAAACTCATACAATCCTTGACGTTTTCACCAAACGTCGGGAATTATACGCCACTTTTTCGACGTCTTCATTAACGTTGCAGAATCGCTACGCCATCTACGACGTCTTCATTCAGACGTCGGCGAAACCCATTACCTACCCCACTATCTACGACGTCTATTGTGACGTTCTAATAGACGTCGTAGATAGTTTTTTGCGACGTCTTAAGGGATTCTACGACGTCTATTAGATGACGCAAAATGTATGCTTTTGTTGTAGTGTTAGTTCTTTGTGTGAGTTTGTGAGATCTTCTCTTGTAATCTTTGTTTCCTAAATTGGAAAGTTTTCTATTTTTGCCGTAGATTTTCCCATATTTGTTAAGGAATTTTCTATGTTAAATTTTGTATGTCCCTTTTTATCTCAACTTCCTTTGTTAGCGTGCTTGCTCTATCCAAGTGGAGTCTATCTCATGTATGCTCTATGGTTACAGCATAGTATGATCTTCCACATTAGAAAACAAGTTTTTCTTTGGTTTTCTTGTGGGTCAAGGGTGGCTTTATTCTCGAGTTCTTGTTGTTGTTTTGGGTATTTTTCACCAATATATAAGGTAATTGAGTATATGTCTAGGAAGAGTTATGTCTAAGGAGAGTAGATTTTAAGTGGGACCATTTATGACCCTTCCAATCTTTCCTAGGAACTTTTTTTTGGGTAAATTAGTAATCAGATAAATGAAGTAAAAAAGAGTTTATGTACATAGGTAGAGATTTTATATAACTAATCTCATACCCATCAAAAGAGGTTACCCATATACTGACATGATAATCCTTGAGATAATGTTTCACTTATGGCAACAATACACTAAAAACCTGAATTTGGTTATAAGCTTCACTGAGATCCTAATATCCCTAAGATACAAACTTCTATTGGAGTATTCGACAATTACAATTTTTCAGCATGATTCCACTGTGCATTCCTTCATTGGTGTTATCTTGTGCCTTCTAGAAACCACCAGCAATAAGTTCACACTAGATGGAGTTACCTTTTCTTCCATTTGTGTTTTCTGCATTCCTTTGGCTGTGCCTACCCATGGTACAGAGGTCTGGACCCTACCTTCTTTTCTATCTGCTTTGGTTATAAGTTTGTTGCATCCCCTTTTGGACCACACAACCTCATCCCAGTCCACTGAAGTTTCTCCTGCACTCTTCTGATCAACCTTCAACTTGCTGCTGCTGTTGATTTCCTTCCAAGAGTGTATCTGTTGAGGTTTGACTAACTGCTCTAGATGGTTTATGGATATTTGAAGCCTCCTGTTCTTGTCTTTACTGATTTTGATTGGTTTCCTTTGATTAAGCTTCTTCAGTCTGAATTCGCCCATATTTTCTTTTGCCTACCTAAAACAGAAACTACATAGATGTTGTTTGTGATTTAAAAACTCTCCTACCTTTACCTTCCATTGGTGTTTTCTCTGAGTTGCTCCTAGACTTGGGTGATCACTCTAGATTTCAATCCATCCACCTCCAAAGCATCATTTATAAAATTTTTGGCATTTCTTTCTTTCCAAAGTGAGTAATAGCAACTGAAAGGATGATTGGGAAGATATTGGGAAGATATTGGGATTATTGGTTCTGAAATTTCGGGGGTGATTCAACCAAGAGGGAATGGTGTGGAGGTTGATCTGTTGTGGAAGGTTGAGATGGAAATAGGTGAGGCAATGATCGCACACTATTTTGGAAAAGGGACAATCAAAGAATAAGTTTTCAATTGTTTTATTGTCCTTGAGGCATAAGGAACAATGATTTGGTGTTTGAAGGAAAAGAAGTCTGTCTCTAGTTTGTAACTTTCTACAAAAATCCAACCATAAGATGAGGGAGCATCTTGGCCTATTCCCTTTGAACCAAACTAGGGTATGCCAAGGGAGTGTTTGTATGGGGGGTCTTAGAAAAGTATAGGCTGAATAATTGGTGTAAGCATGCTGATTTGCTAACCTAGCTAACCACTCCAAATTATCTTGTTGAGAGCTATTCGGTTGATAATGCATAGGTTCCAGGTTACCTTAGGTTTCAACTGTTAATTCTTGCCAGCACCACATATTATTTTTCATCACCTCTGATACTATAGCTGTCATTTTCAGTTCTGAACCATTAATGGCCCTCAGAGTAGAAAAATGCTGGAGAATCCCTCTCAGATGCCAGGGGTCCTGCCAAAAGTAAGTTGAAGCTCCATTTCCAATCCTAAATCTAAATTGGTTCCCTACTTTATCCCTCACTGATAATATTTTCCTCCAACTCCATGAGCTATTGCTATTTAGTTGGATACTCCTCAAATTCCCCCTCCTCAAGATTATTGAGTGTACCCATTTTACCCACAGTGCTTCATGATCATGAAACAAAATCGAAATACTATTTCCTAGCAGCATATTATTTCATGTAGGTAAGTGTTTGATCCCTAAGCCCCCTTCCTTTTTGGTTCTACAAATGTCTGAACATTTGACCTTAGCATAGGATTTGGAGGTACCCCGACCATACTAAAGAAAATTCCTAAGTTTTGCCTCTATCTCCTTTACTATTGATGAAGGAAGAATGAACATGGTAGACCAACAAACTTGAAAGGAAGACAGCACTGAGATAATCAATTGAAACCTACTAACACAAGAAAGGGTTTTATTAGTCTACTTGTTAATTCTAGCTTCAATCTTTTCCAAAAGGGATCTGCAACCCCTTTTAGACAACCTCCCCATTATGAGAGGAACCCCCAAATACTTAATGGGGAGTTTGCCTCTCTTTAGCCCCGACATCATTTCTAATTGATGTATTAAGTTAACCGAATCTGGGGATAAGAAAAAGTGGCTCTTAGTGGAGTTCATTTCCAAGCCAGACAACTGAGAGAAGGTACTCGAACAATCTAGCAGAGATTTAAATGAATGCAAATCAACATGACAAAACAGCATTAGATCATCAACAAATAAGAGATGGTTAATTTTAAGAGATTTGCAACTTCAATGGTATTAGAAAGAGGGGTTTCCATCTAAACACTTACTCAACCATCTGAAAAGAACTTCCATACATAAAATGAATAGGAATGGGGATAAGGGATCTCCCTGTCTAAGACCTGACTTCCCTTTGAAGGAATTGGACAGGGTTCCATTGATGAGAATTAAGGATGAAGGGGAAGAGATACATTCTTTTATCCACTCAATGAATTTCCCAGGAAACCCCACAAATACTAAAACATTTATGAGAAACTCCCAATGGATGGTATCATAGGTTTTTTTGAGGTCTATTTTGAAAGCACATTGCCTGTGGTTATTGAAAAGGTGATAATTCCTAAAAATTTCTTGAGCTAGCAAATTATTATCACCTATGCGACGATTTATAATGAAGGCACTTTGGTTAGGGCTAACAATTATAAGGAGAGACTCTTTAAGCCTATTTTCTATAATCTTAGCAATGACCTTATAAAGGAAATTGCAACAGGAAATAGGTTTGTAATCTAGCATTGTGGTTGGTTGGACCTTCTTTGGAATAAGGGAGATAAAGGTAAAGTTAAGCTCTTTAAAAAGTTTCCCATGATCAAAAAATTCTTAATGGCTTCAGTAACTTCCTGTCCTATTGTTTGCCAAGAATGACGAAAAAAGTAACCATTGAAGCCATTTGGGCCTGGGGCCTTGTTCAAATTTAGGGAATTAAAAGCCTCTTTATCTCTTGTGCTAAGACTTCAGCTATGAGAGAGTTTGTAAGGCTTTCGGGTAAAGGATGCAGGAAGAGAGTGGCCAAAAACTCTTGAGAAGGAAGAAGAGTTTTATAGCTCTCTATAGAAACTTGAAAATGATCCAAGAACTGATCTTGAATCTCTTTCAGACCTAGAAGTGTATTCCCATTATCTAGGTTAAAAGACTGAATGTTGTTCCTATTTTTGATTGTAATGAGGGATTGGTGAAAAAATTTTGTGTTCCTATCCCCTTCTTGTAGCCATTTAATACGGGAAGCTTATTTGAAAAAGGATTCCTTATCTCTAAGAACTCTTAGTAAATCCTGAATGGCTTTATTCTCTTTATCTTTCAAAAAGAGTGACTGAGGCTCAATTCTCATATGCTTTTGAATACTGTTGAGATTGGCTTGACAACTCTCCACTCGAACACTAACATCTCCTATTTGGCTAGAATTAAGGGATTTTAGGGCTCTTTTGACCAATTTAAGCTTTGACACTACCCTATATATAGGAGTACCTCTTACTTGACAAGACTAAGCTTCATCAACTGTTTGAAGAAAGTTAGGCTAGTTGACTGGGAAGTTAGAGAACCTAAAGGGGGAGGATCTCTTCTACTGACTTATCAAGGCCCTAACCACTATTGGGGAGTGATAAGAGATATTCAGATTGAGAATGACACTATAAGAGCTGAGAAACTTGGAGGACCACTCTGAATTGATGAGTGTTCAATCTAGTTTTCTGGCAACATAGAGATCACCATTTTGCTAATTGGTCTAAGTAAATGTTGGACTACTTGCATTAAGATCAAAAATTGCACAGTCTTCTACATACTCCCTAAAGTCACTCATGCCTTGCATTGTCAAGGAACCCATGGGTTCTGCCTCGTGAGAGGACAGAACCGAATTAAAGTCCCCGGCTATAAGCCAAGGGTGATTACCTACTGTGGAAGAAATGTGGTTCAAAGCAGTCCAGAGATGCTTCCTATGATTAAGGTTATTGGACCCATACACATAAGTGACAAGGAAGGGAGAAGAGCTATTTATGGGAGAGGCCTCTCGATGGATCAATTGGCCATTTAAGCTTAACATTGAGCAAGAAAGACTATCTAGATTCCAAGCTATCACTATCCTAGCATTTGAAGCATGATCAATATTGGTGTAGTACTGCCATCTAGGAAACATAAAGGAACAAATATTATTCAGAATAGAGGGGGATATTATTCTGGATTTAGTCATATAAACAAAAGCAATAGAAATCCTCTTAAGACAAGCCTTAACAGACAATTGTTTATTTGGGCTATTGAGCCCCCTAACATTCCAAAAGTATAATATTTGGGCCATTTTTTGAAAGATTAATTTTTACTTGTTTTCATGGAGTAAGAATGAGAAATATTATAGTAAGTACAGACAAGAAAATTAAGATGATGAAGCAATATAGCTCACGGTTACTGTGTATGGAGATTGCATGTTTTTGCATGAAATAACATGAATTTAATGGAGTGAAATTAATGGAAAGCATCTTGAAATTATGGTAAGACAAACATGGAAGCCAGCAGGAGGACAAGCAACAATAGGATAAAACACAGTAGCTAGACCAACTCTTACAAACAACACAGCAGATGGGACAGCCCATGCATGTGAAATTAATGGATGGCTAGAAGAAGCAAAATGGCAATGCAAGAAGAAGAAAATTAAGATGTAAGTTAATGATTCAGTGTTGTTGAAAATATTTTTAATGTGAATAAAATAATTAATTTCAAATTTACAAGAACATGCATGAAATCTATCTTTTTGCTGGGCATGTGATGTTTATTGGCTAAACTGATGAGGTTACACATGATTTTGGTGAAATTTGATTCTAGAAAAATTACATGAACATATTTGGTATGTGTTTATTCCTATGTAATTTTTGTAGAATTATTAAAAATGTTTTAATAGTTTTATCAAACAATTTTCAGATTTGGATAGTTTTCCTAATGTTTTTGTTAAAAATATTTTTATGTGATAAAAATGTGTTAATTTGATGTTTTATGCATGTGTAAATGATTTTGCATGAAATTTGATTTCCAGAAATATTTTAGAAGTCATTTTTGTCTTTCTTGATGTCTTATCGGTGTATCTGTGATCATAATAATTTTTAGGTGATTACTAAATTATTTTGATCATCATAAAACAATCTAAAGATGCTTGGAATGATGAGTTGATGTCATGGAAGTTTTATGAAATTATAGAAATTAATTTTAGTAGAGTAATAACAAAATTGAAGTTGTTTAATTTTAGACATCAAAAAATTATTTTAAGATAAATTAATTATGAATTAATTTCTGGAATTAGGCATTCATGTTAGTTAGATTAATATTAATTCCAAATGAAATAACATACAATAGTAATTTTTAGCCAAGTTAGTAAAAAGAAGATAGTAATTCTAAGTGTTGGATTGGGCCTTTCATGTTAGGACCCATAAGATGTCACAACCAAAATGATGTGTTTACATCTATGCATTAGAGAATACAAAGTTAGGAGAATGTTTGGGCTCTCATGATGGATGGTTATGGGCTTAGGCCTAATTTGATCGGATAGTCCATATCACGCCATGTAGTTATAGTAACTATATGTATATGTATATGTATATATATATATATATATATATGAGTTATATGTATAAGACCATCCAAGTTAGATGAGACCTTAGTCAAACTCATCATTTATAATATTAAAACTAACCCCTTTCTTTAATATAGTGAGAAATAGAGTCCTTTTAAAGTCAGGGCTATTGGGCAAAACTAAGCCTACTTTAGACAGATATGTTCAAACCATGGAAATAGGATTTTTAGATTAATGGGTTGGTTTTAACTAGAAGCGTTGGTTTGTTGGGCAAACCCAAGATCAATATGGACAAAGGTGAAGTTGGGTAGTATACATTATATATACACGTGTCAAGAGTTGATAGCCCAATGAGTATGCACAAATCAACAGTTGATAGCACTATAAATTATGAATTAATTTATGGAATTAGGCATTCATGTTAATTAAATTAATATTAATTCCAAACGAAAAAACATACAATAGTAATTTTATCCAAATTGGTAAAAAGAAGATCGTAATTCTAAGTATTGGATTGGGCCTTTTATGTTAAGATCCATAAGATGTCATAATCCAAATGATGTGTTTACATATATGCATTAGTTAGGAAAATGCTTGGGCTTGTATGATGGATGGTTATAGGCTTAGGCCCAATTTGATTAGGTAGTCCACATCATGCCATGTAGTTATAGTAACTATACGTATATGTATATGTATATATATGAGTTATATGTATTAGACCATATAAGTTAGATGAGACCTTAGTTAGACCTTCACTTAGAATATTAAAACTAACGCTTTCCTTTATTATGGCGAGAATTAGAGTCTTTTTAATGTTAGGGTTGTTGGGCAAACCCAAGCCTGCTTTACATACATATGTTTGAGCTATGAAAATAGGAATTCTGGATTAATAGGTTGGTTTTAACTGGAAGCATTGGTTTGTTGGGCAAACCCAAGATCAACATAGATAGAGGCGAAGTTAGGTAGTGCACAAATCAACAGTGATAGCACTAGAAATTATAAATTAATTTTTAGAATTAGGCATTCATGTTAATTAAATTAATATTAATTCTTGCACAAGACTAGACATCTTATTTGCAATTAGCAATCAAATGACAAGTGATAAAGGCATTCTTTGGTATCTAAAAGTACAATTGAGGATAGCATATTTTACTTATGTTTAAAAAAATTTAATTTAATGGGCATTTGTGATAATGATTTTTCCTGAGATCTTGATCACAAAAAATTAGTACTATTAGCTTTGCTTTATTTTTGAGATATATATAATTTCTTGGTGTTCAAATAAATAACTTATTGTCACAATCTTTACATTTGAATAAGTATGTTGTAGCTACTTTATGTAGTTATCATGCTACTTCGTTGAGAAGATTGTTGAGAACTTTATTTAGAGAAAATTGAAGCAACAAATGTCATGATTAACAATAAATCAGCTCAAGCCTTAGCAATTAATCTAACTTCCTATAATAGGAGTAAGCATATTGACATAAGGTTTTATTTTTTTCAAGAATATGTTATTAAAAAGGATATTAAGGTGGAGTTTGTGACGTCTCTTAGTCAAGTTGCCAATATTTTTACTAAACCCCTCAATTATGATGTTCTCCAAATCCTAAGGATAATCTTGGAGTTATTAAAATTAAGTTTACAGGGAATGTTAGAAATAAACCTAAATTTTAAAATTCTACAACAATTTTGAAAGAGTAGTTGAAAATTCAATCTTAATTAATTCATTTAAAAGCTTTATGTGTCTAGATTTAGATGAATCTAAGCTTGAGTTAGCTCAACTTACCTAGTGAAAGTTATGATAAAATGATAGAATAATCAATTTTTCAATTATGTAGATTTTAATTTATCATTAAAAATATCTCTCTTTGTATTCTAGCATTCAGTGGCTTTAAGTTGGTTACTCTATGACTCTCTATTGGTACTATAAATAGCCATATTCATTTTATATAAAAGAGGAAAGAATAAAAGTTCTATCATAAGAATACTCTTGTTTCATTATTTGTGTGAGTGTAAGTATCTGTGAATCTCCTTTTTTTCAACATGATCTTGTTTTAAAATTCTGGGGTGTAGTTTGTCACAAGTTTCACCGTGGTCTTGGTCTATGTTTGTGGGAACTTTTATTTTGAGTCTTCTACAAAGTTTTAACCTTTTGAGATAGCCTTTAAATGCCTTTGAAATTACCTCAATCGGACAATTATAGAGAAATTTATACTCAAATTTGCGTTTCCTCCTTAAAATCTAGCTTACCTACAAAACAATGAACCAAACATAAGAGACTATCATATAATTCCATATAAACATGGTATAAAAATACCAAATCACCACTTAGTCCCTATCATGCAAATCAGTTAAGATTAAAAGAAACATAAATAAAATATGAGTTATAATACAAGCATCCGCTAATTATAATTTAGAATCTATAAAATTGGAACCATCACAAATCTTACTCTTAGATGTTTAAATTTATTTCTTGAAACTTAAAATAAGAAGATGAGTAAGTATTTATAGGTGAATCAGGCTATAATCATACATTCTAATTTGTTCCAATTACCCCACTTTCTATTATTTACTTTTATATTATATATACATTATTTATTTTCATCTAAATATTTTATGAGTAATGTGTAGATTCTTTTAACATTATTTGTTTTAAGTCATGGTGATGATTGATACAACCAGAATTGAGAAACATAATTGTTCTGCTGCTGCGTTTTAACCTTCGATTAGGGAAGCTGGCTCAAAATCTAATTTGCCAAATCACTTTTTGCAGCGTTTCCTGGCCATCCATGAAGAAATTGATAATTGCCACCATTTAGTAGCCAACAAACAAATGCAGAGCAACTCATGGCATTTTAAAGCTGAAAACTGGACCACGGGCCCAATCTCTGTTACCCTTTGTAGTCCCTTTCAGATAAGGTTCACTTGGCTGAGGCAAGATTGCTTCTGATCCCTTATTCTACTGATACATTGAGAAGACTTGTTTAACAAATTACAATTCAGTGCTTCTCACGCGATATGAACGAATAGCATCGTTTATGTTTAGCTTTAGCCAAGTTGTATGGTACAATAGTTGTAAATAAGTAGATGTTACAGTACTAGCAGTCTCCATCTGTTTTATAAGATTGCTATTTGTTCTAAACTGCTTCACCTAACAAGATACCTTTCAGTATTTATATCAGGGTTGAACATAAATCTTTACGGAAGCGTGTATTGATGAAAGTGCAATCACAAATAACCAGGTCTTCTACCTAAACTTTGAGACTTTCCTTCCACAAAGCATGAAGGTAGCGGGTAGTAATAATCATGTCATCGTTCATCCATAAATATGATTCAGTTTTCTCAACAAGACTATCCAAATGGGATATCTTTACAAAAAACTTCCAAATCTTCACTTCATAACAAAATGATTTACGAAAGCAAGAAGAAGATGGATGTGTAAGAGTAGGCCAACCTGAGTTATCAAGTTAATGAAGTGTAGAGATGTTGGATGAGAAATTAGGTGAACTGTACATGAGAAAAATCACGTTCTTGACATTGCTAGCTTGATATTCTTGCCCACAGGTTCCAACTTTATCTTGAGGACTGAATGTGAGAGCATCCAAGATAGACGACGGTTCTCCTCTAGCTCTAGGTGGCTTTTGTTTGGTCTCGCAGAGTGCTGCTTACGAGACACAGGTACATTATTCTGCGAGGGACCACATAATTATATTATAAATGCTATACAAAAGTGTATTATTATTCTTTTTCTTTTCCTTGCAATGCTTGTTGATTGTACCTACCCCCCAAAATAAAAGGAAGCTTGTTGATTGCTTCCTTAGCTTTCGCAGTGGCACCTAATCATTCGTCTAGAATGGCCATTTTGTACATTTTAATGGATCAAGACTGGCATCAATGAACACACTGATGTTAAAAGTTGAAAAGGGTAGACCCATTTTCATGGTATGACCTAGCTGCCAATTCTTCTATGTTCCAAGGTTTAGGGTGGTACAAGATCTCAGCCATCATATTTTCCGTGAATCTCTGCAGTTATGACTAAGCGTCAGAGCTTCTTTGCCAACATAAAATAAAATTTTGACTAACAAAAGCAAGAAAGCATAATAAAGGGTGCCAAAATCCAGTGCTTATTCAGCTCCTATATTTTAGTTTAGATTAGCTAAATGAAGTGTACAAAAGCAACCAGGCATATCGGGATAGGATATAAAAAGAATTTGGTTAAGCAATGAGAGGCGTAATTAACGCCAAGTAACAAGATACACTACAAAAGAAGGACTTTTAGCAATGAGACTTCGGGTCCGTTCAGTAGAGTTTTTATCAGTAGAGTTTTTATTAATAGAGCTTTTGTCAGTAGAGCTTTTCTGAGAAGAGCTTTTTTTTAAAACCAGTTGACTGTTTGGCTGTCAATTAAAAAAACAACTTTTTTAAAAGAGCTTCATACAGTAAATTATTTGACAACATAAAAATAAAAAGCACTTTTATTAATTTTAACTATATTTTATTTTATAATAAAATTATTTATACTTGGTTCTGCCGAATTTTGGCTGAACTGTACGTTGCCGTTCGGATCCATGAGTCGGCTGCTTCCTATGATGAATCCGATGTGAAGATACCTGCAAAACAAAGAAAGCTTGTTGGGGGTTGTGTCCTGATTAGCCCCTCCGACGCTCAAGTCAGTCTTTTGGTGAAGGTGAGATTGCTGAATGCAGAGAATACTAGGGTTTGTGATTGCGTACCTCTGTTATGGGAGAATTATACCTTATATATAGTTTTACAGCTAGGCTTAAGTCTTTACGTATTTGCATAGGAGACTTCCTTCTACGGATTGGGCGAGGAGGGCATGGGCTGGACTTGGGCTTGGCCTAGACATAAGACTGATCTTTGAAGAATGGACCGATCGGCCTACGGGTCGTTTTAACTGGATCCGGGCCCAACACGACCGACCTGACCAGATATCATACTTTAATAAAAAATATAATTATATCTACTCAATATTGTGAAATTGTACCAAAAATATCACCACTCATAATAGATAAATTAGATCATCACTTTAATATGAGAATACTATCAATACGTATAGATAATATCATCACTTAATACAAAAAGACTAGGACTTTATACATCGAATAATATGATTATGTACAAAAAGTACTACCACCTATAACATATAAGTCATACATTCTCTTTAGTATCAAAATGCTATCAATGGGTACAAAGAATATACTATGTACAACCTTCATATATTCACTACCACTCTTACGTATAAAACCTACTAGTACTCACTTTATATAAGTAACACCTTTACTTTAATATAATAATCCATATTTAAGTACTAAAAATACAATGTCTCGATATAAATTAAATTAGGACTTTAAACATCATATCTTGCTTATTTATAAAAAGTACTACCACTTTTAATGGACAAGTGTCACCTTCAATTTAATATGAGAATATCATCATTGAGTAGAAATAATATTGTGACTTAATGCAAACTATATCAGGACTTCATACATCTAATACCATGCTTATGTACAAAAAAAGTCACTATCTATAATAGATAAGTCACACCTTCACTTTAATATAAGAATATCATCACTTAATAAAAGTTATACTACAACTTTATTTATTTAATACTACACTTATATACAAAAAAACACTACCACCTATAATAGATAAAAGTCACACCTTAAATTTAATATGAGAATATCATATTAAATATAAAGAATACTATGACTCAATACAAACTACCATGACTTCATACATTCGATACTACACCTATGTGCAAAACATATCACCACCCATGACAAATAAATCACATTTTCATTTTAATATCATAATACAAACACTAAGTATAAAGAATACCATGCCTTAAGAAAAAATTATACCAGAACTCCATACATCTAATACCATGCCTATGTATAAAATAATACTACAACCTATAATAACTAATTCAAACTTCACTTTAATATGAGAATAACATTACTTTAATAAGAGTATATCATGCCTCAACATAAACTATACCATTTCTAATTACAATTTATACAAAATTTTTGTAAAATTTTTTTGTTATGCATTAAGACTAAGTATCAACTATAAAAAGCGGTTTTGATATCTATGATCATCACTAAATGCAACCTGAGGTTTCCTAAACAAATGTTCTTCGAAAGAGGCTTTGATATCTATGATCATCGCTAAAGTCTGGGAACTCGTTTTGATGAAAAACCTTCACTTGATGTGTAGTTCAAATATATGTTTCTCACCACATCTATAGTGTAACCTTGTTGCATTTATTTTCACCTTCGTTTTCTGTTCTTAATGTTTTGCCTTCAAAGCTAAGGTAGATAGGGGTAATCCTTCTTATTTTTTAAGCTTGTATGACCTTGTTTTTCTTTATTAATTAATTCTATTTCTTTTCTTAAAAAATATAAAAAGTGGGTTCCTTATGACTAAATTAGAATAATATAAAGCTTTAATATGAAGGAAATTGATTGGTATACGTCCTTGCATCAAAGTTTGTCTGTAAAAGGTTATGTTATATAGTCGTGTGGTCAATCTTGTTAGTTTCTTAACTCTTAAGGCACGATCTCCGTTTCTTGCCTTTTTTTTGCCTCTTTGGCTTAATGTTCCATTTTTCTTTTTTTTTTCTTTAGTTTTTCACTAAGATCTTTTAGCCATTGGGGCTCTTGATATTGGTTCATATTCGTTCTTTGCATTTAAGTGTAAAGTACACATATGGTTACATGATCAACTATTAATCTATGTTTATTAAAGGATTTAGTCAATACTCTTAGCTATACCCTCATATGATGAATTGTGTTTTTGATATATAGAATTTGAAGGAATAATTATTAACACATAAATATATTGACCTTTATATATAAAAACATGTTTTTCTTTTGAAGTTTAGTTGCATATAGTTGTTTATATGCCCATATGGTCACAATTTTTGTTGTTACCCTTTATGAATGAACAATGTGAAGGACACAGATACTTATACAACCATTTACCATACCATATGGAATTAATGTTTCCTTTAACACTATTACTTATACAACTATATCTTTAAATGTGTAGATATTAGCACTGTTTGAAGCATCAATTTAAAGGAAACAAATTGCTATATGTTCATTTACTAAATTATGTTTATTACAATAAGTCATAAATTTAAAGTAATAAAGTAAGTACAACAACATGTACAAAGCTTCCTTGAGAAGTTTAAAGAAGTTTCTCCTACCTAACACCACATTCAGGTTTTAAAGTACCATTATAGGTAATGAAGTAATTTCATTTTTTGTAAAGCCTCTTTAAAATGCTATATCAATACCTCCTCTCACTTAGTTTAGTAGTAGCTTCTTATTCTTTTATTTTTTAGTGCCTTATAAGAATCCAAAAGTAAGCAACATAAATATCTAATAATCATCCCAACTAATTGTGAGTTAAATAGTAAGTAATATGGTTATTAGAGTGTCGACATGTCCAACATTCAAAAATTAAAGTAGACAATGTAAGGAGATAATGTCACTCCCATCTACTTATCTATCTTGATGGAGTTTATCTGTGTATATGTTGTTTCTATAGTAAGTATGTTTACTGATGCATTTAGATATGTTTTGTGGTAATTGGTGTGATTACTAAAAATGACTAAGTTGGCTAGGTAAAGAGATGGGTATAATATGGTCTTGTTAGCTTATTATTTTTCACATTTTATTATTACTTTATTATTTAAATATATATTTATATTTTACACATATATGGGTCGATTGTAAACATTCTCTCTACTAAGTAGGAGTAAGATTACGTACTACTGGACAATCTATAATAAGCTCTCTAGATTTAATGTGACAACTACATTACGAAATAGGAACAAAAATTTAATCTAAGCAATAACCACATAAGCTTGGGTCATTTAGCCTATGCTATATTTTCCCTAATAATTCTTAACCATTAATTTACCATAAGTGAATCAGATGTACAACAATTATGTATTGCAATCTAGATTTGGTAATGAATTTGTACATGAATAATCTAGTAAGCCAATCTAAATTGTTCATATATAAATTAAAAACATTAAACACAAAATAACATAGTCAATCCCAAAAGATGGTTAAGAACAACATTAATAGCCTAATGAACACCTAAACATGTTCGTCAGCCTCGATATCCCTGTTGAACTGGAAAGGTAAAGTTTAGCTCTTTATAACTCTCAAAAGAGAAAGGAAAGTTTTAAGACCCTAATCTATTCATACCCTTGTTGTCCTCTTAAATGCCTTTTAATTATGTAAAATTAGGGTTGCTTCGTTATACATGGTCAGATACATAGATGTATAAGTGATCGTGTATATTAATTTGACAAAAATTATGGAGCTACATTGTTATAGAGAGATGCACGACTAGCATACATTATAGTGTAAGTCACTTACACTACCGTGTAAGTCCCTAAATGTGCATGTAAGTTTCATGGTTTCTTGAAATATTGTCTTTGAGTTTATATACATTTCCAATGAGTTACACGTTCTTATACAGATTCGCGTAAGTCACAATAATTTCAATTCTTCCATTTTTTGTCCCATCTTCACCTTAATTCATCTCCTTCTTGCTCCACAAATGCAAAATAGATTGAGCATCGATATAAGAGCTATAAGGATGTAGATTTAGCTTATTTTGGTTCTTGTTCGTCCAACTTATACCTAAGGCAAAATACAAACCAAATTAAGTATCTTAAGTTCAACATAACATTAATCACTACATTAGGGAGTATATATATCTACAATTAAGCACTTATCAAGTTCCCTTATACTTAGCCTTTAACTGTCCTCTGAAAAATCTAAAAATAAAAATAAAAATCAAAACACTTCCTTCATTCTATTTTATAAAAAGAGTTAGTCACAAGAAAAGAGGAATAACTTGCAAAATCATAGCCAGAATTAAATATTCAATGTTTTTAATCATGATCAATCAACAATCATTTCCTTATAATCACTGAGCAACCTAGGGGTAGACTTTGACAAGTTGTTTCTAAAAATAAGATAAATCTATGGATATACTCAAACATCTTTCACGATTAGGACATTCTACGAATTGCTTATCATTTCAGTTTTCCACCACTAAGATTCATATATATAACACGAATTGATTGAAACCGAGTTTTCTATGTTATTTAGTGATATTTTCATGAATTTTGTTATACTTTTCAACTCTTTTTGCTGGATATTATGCTTAATTTAGCTTAAGAGTGCTTGTTTTGAATTAATGTAATTTGAGGATAAAATTGTCATAATAGTAATTGCACTCACTTGGTTTCTAGGACAATTGATATTGCAAACTATTGCTTTTTATTACAGCATACTTAAGAAGTAGAGCCAAGAGTAAAGATCAAGAAATTGTAAGTCACAAGAACAAGCAAGAAAACCTCTCAGGAAAAGTTCACCGCAGTAAAGTCATTCCTTCGTTGCGGCGAAACCTTCGAATCAACAACCCAGACCTGAACCATTTTTGGAAATTTCACTTACCCATTTGTGCAAACCGACCCGAATACCAATTTAGAAACCCTATTTTGGGATAAGTGACGAAAGGACTGAAAGAGGGATAACATCCGTCGATCCTTGATCATCTTTCTTTCATCTAACCCTAATTTCCTCCAATTTTTTCACTGTCAAACCTCCACCATGGGTGACTCAGATTCATTCCCAGTTGTGAAGCATCTGAGTGCAATGTGTTGCTAGGCATTTCTTTTCCTCTTGAAGGTGTAGCAATGGCTGGAGTTCAAAGAGCTTAAAAAGGGATTTAATAGATGGTTCCACTATGAATTTATAAATTCCTAAGTCTAGGATTTGTAATATGTAGTTGAGCTACTTGATGATAATTTTAATCAAATGTTGGATATTCATTATGTGTAGTTTGGATTAGTTTATGTAGAACTTTGAGCTTAAATATGTGAAGTTTCATATATGTCTATTTGTAATCTTCTTGATTCTCTATTATCTTGCATGGTTATGATTGATATTGAGTTGATTCTGAATTTCATTTGAACACACTAAGAGCACTTAACAGGATCTTAAGAAATTGATTACCATTGATTAAGATCCTGGATTTAAAGAGTACTTTAAGGTTTACCATTGTGAAGCTTAGTGAATTCTACGCCCACTAAAATCAATTTCGACTATGATAGCTAGAGCTCACTTTCAAAAGGATTCTATCACTGTTTAATCTCTTGTTTTTCATCTTTCTATTTTCTATATTCCTAAAATCCAAAAAAATACATTTTACAATTCAATTTAGTTTAATTAATGATTTCAAAAATCAAAACCCCCTTTTCCTAATTAGCTTGCATAGCATAGCATATAGGTTAACTTAGGTTCATTCATTTTAGGTTTCGATTAAGTGAATGACCCAGGGTTGTACCCTATAGTGCAATCTTTGGATTATTTTAATTTAACCTCTAAGGGCTTTATGACTAGGTTTGAATCAAACGGCACCGTTGTCGGGGAACCAAGAAATTAGTTCTTTACGTTAACTTCAGTCATTTTGATGCTAAGTGGGGTTAAGAGCCTTTTTAGATTGCATTCTAGATAGTTTAGCTTCATACTTGTTAATAAGATAAGTTTCATTTTGCATAGCATGAAAAATTTTAGAAATACAAACAAAGATACTGATTTTCTTCATTTTTCATACTTAGCAATTTACATTTGTATAGTTTAAAGTCCTGTTTGATGTTTTTTGTGAATGCTCGTCGTGGCTAACTCCTTGTTTCGTCATGGCCAACTTGCAGGATTTGACGAGGATTCCTCTTAGAACACTTTCACTACAACCAACTCCTAGCTTCGCCATGGCCAACATTCCTGCACAGCTTTGACAAATTCTTTACCTGTGTATACATACTTTGACACACCCATACACTTGCATCCATCACATCTCATCTTTTAACTTTACTTTGTGAGCTTGCAAGTCAATTTTGTTCACTTTTATTCTCTTTTGAATTTTTCCCTTGCATGCCTTGGAAAACCAAACTGCTAGCCTTCAACCTTGGACTTGAGAGAAGTTTGAGAAAAATTAGAAAGGACAAGAGAGTAGAAGGGACAAGCAAGGTAGTTATTGAAAAGCATAATATCTTAGTGGATTCTACCATGTGAAGCAGTCAGAGTGAATCATTAAAAGGTGAGATGATGGCTAAAAACCCAGCTAATTTGCAAAACTCTAACCTTAATGTTAACCAACCAAGGAATGGTGATAACGGAGGTAATGAGGAGTAGGAGCGAGTTGGTGAGAACAATGACAACCTTAGAAGGAGGACCATTAGGGAAGCTATTACCTTTGATGTGAATTATGATCCTTTTACTACTGTTTGCCTTAATTTTGATGTGAATTTTGAGATTAAAGGATTTTTTATTAACTCTCTTCCTAAATTTCATGGTTTGACAGGAGAAGATTCCTACATTCACTTACAATCACTGTCCATCATTTGTCAGAGCATGAAACCACTCGATGCTTCTCTAGATTAAGTGCTATGAAAAGTCTTTCATATATCATTGGAGGATAAAGCAAGGGAGTGGTATATGAGCCTTTCGAGACATATGGCGAATGCCTACCATAGCTGGGGAAATTTGAGAAAGGCATTCTTAGAGAAATACTTTCTTGCCTCCAGAACTTCATCAATGAAAAAGGAGATTTTTACTACATGACAAGACTTTGATGAGTCCCTTTACGATTATTGGAACCATTTTCAGGATCTATTGTCAAGATGCCCTCACCATCAAATACCAAACGAGCAGTTGGTGTAGTACTTCTATAATGGTCTGAAGAGTCAAGACAAGGGTATGTTGGATGTAGCCTTAGGAGATTCACTGATAAACCTCACCACTAAAGAGGCTTAGGATTTGATTAAGAAAATGACTTTGAATCACCAGCAGTACAATGCTAGGGACACTAGAGAAGTACATGAGTTGGGAGCTTCAACAATTCACTCTAGAAGAATGGAAAGTCTTGAGTCTAAGGTCACTCTAGAAGTTTTTTTTGAAATAAAACTTCAAGAGCTACAACTTTAATGAAGATCTCAAAGACAAATTCCATCTTTTGAATGATTAAAAATGGAATAGAAGATGTAACATGAACAATAACCCAAAAAAAATTTATGAATAGTAACACAGAAGAAACTTGCAATTGTCATAACTTCCTCTACAGATATATGATTTATAGTGTTATTTGGATGGTTTGGAAGAGTACTTCAAAAGCTACAACTTTAATGTAGACCTTAAAGACAAATTTCATCTTCTTAAGGACCAAAAATGGAATAGAAGATGTAATATGAACAGTAACCCAGAAGAAGTTTATGACCAGTAACATAGAAAAAGCTTGCAATTGTCATAACATCCTCTATAGATATCTGATTTAGGTGTTCTTTAGATGGTTTCAAAGAGGACTTCAAGATATACAACTTTGATGAAGACCTTAAAGACCAATTCTATCATCTGAATGATCAAAAATCGAATAGAAGATGTAACATAAACAGTAACCCAGAAGAAGTTTATGAATAGTAACACAAAAGAAGCTTGCAATTGTCATAACTTAATCTAAAGATATCTGATTTAGGTGTTCATTGGATGGTTTGAAATAGGACTTCAATATCTACAACTTTCATGAAGACCTCAAAGACAAATTCCATCTTTTGAAGTATAAAAAATGAAACAGAAGATGTAATATGAACAATAACCCAGAAAAAGTTTATGAATAGTAACATAGAAGAAGTTTGCAATTGTCATAACTTCCTCTACAGATATCTAATTTAGGTTTTTTTGGATGGTTTGAAAGAGTACTTCAAAAGCTACAACTTTCATGAAGACCTCAAAGAAAAATTCAATCTTTTGAATAATCAAAAATGGAACAGAAGATGTAATATGAATAGTAACTCAGAAGAAGTTTATGAACAATAACACAAAAAAAGCTTTCAATTGTCATAACTTCCTCTACAGATATCTTATTTAAGTATTATTTGGATTTTTTGAAATAGGAATTGAAGAGATACAACTTTCATGAAGACTTAAAAGACAAATTCCATCTTTTGAAGGATCAAAATTGTAATAGAAGATGTAACATGAACAGTAACCTAGAAGAAGTTTATGAACAGCAACACAGAAGAAAATTGCAATTGTCTTAACTTCCTCTACAGATATTTGATTTAGGTGTTCTTTGGATGTTGTGAAAAAGGACTTCAAGAGCTACAACTTTCATAGAAACCTCAAAGACAAATTCCATCTTATAAAGGATCAAAATGGAACAAAAGATGTAACATGAACAGTAACCCAGAAGAAGTTTATGAACAATAACACAGAAGAAGTTTAAAATTGTCATAACTTCCTCTAAATATATCTGATTTAAGTTTTCTTTAGATGGTTTGAAAGAAGACTTCAAGATCTACAACTTTCATGAAGATCTCAAAGACAAATTCCATATTTTGAAGGATCAAAAATGGAACAGAAAATGTAACATTAACAATAACCCAGAAAAAGTTTATAAACAGTAACACAGAAGATGTTTTAGGCATGAATTTCAACTCCAATGTCCAAAATTTTCATACTATATACTGCTGGAAATATAACAGAAAAATCTATAACTCTCAATAAGGCAACTTTGTCAAGATCTATCTACATCAATCCCAATTTTCCCCTAAAGTCTGAAGATGAATTTTACATTCATCCACCAATGTACTACACTCAGTTCTCACTTCATGACAAATTTTGAGACTCTAAGAGACAGAATTGAAATTTGATATCTTCATAAAAAATGTTTCCATATGTTTCTAGTTTAATTAAAATTAAGAATCATCTCATTTAGATAACTAGAGAAAACATTGTGGCTAAAAGACTAAAGCATACTTCATAAACATTTTCAGATCAACCATCCATTTTGTTTCACAATCTTTCCTTAACACAACTCATACCAAGAATACCTTTTCTACTTTATATTTTAATTAATTAAATTTATTTTAATCTCTTATATAATATTTATTAATAAATTATTAATTAAATAAAATGAAACATTTTTAAAATTATCTTCTTATCTAAAACGTAATATTTATTTAAATTATTTTTAATTATTAAATCAAATATAAATT
>JANITW010000008.1:51039491-51050281 GCA_027564335.1 Erythroxylum williamsii
GTAATCAAAATTTAACTTCAATCAATTACAAAAATCTCTTTAAATTAATAAATATTAATTTATCAATTAATTAATATTTTTATAAAATAATAAATATTATGATATCAATAATATTAATTTACAGAGGTTTTACTTATAAGAGAATAGGTCGTCTCAAGAAGTGGACGGTAGCAGCAAAACCGATGGTTGCCAAGAGGAGAAGAGGCAGGCCCCGAAATCTTTTCAGTTGCTGTTAGATAGGTATTCAATATTTATATATGACATTATTTTATTAAAAAATTTACAGTATTTTGATGAAATAAAATTTATGTAATTTAGTACCGGCATACTATTATAAATGTCATATCATATCGAAGCAGCGGATACATGCATATATGCAACTCCGAACTCTTTGCAGCTTCTGCCTCCTCTCCACAAACCTGTCAAACCACTAAACAACTTTTCTCGACCTCTGTCTCGTTCTTATCCAATTCCTTACGTACTTTTTCTTGCAATAATAAGAAATTATGGTATGATGGGAAAATGATCAACTTCAACAGGTATTATGCATCCTCACGCTTTACCCACTTTCCCACCAGCTTGTAAATCATGGTGGGATCATATTCATGACCCTGGAAGCGAGTTCATCAACAAATGGAACCACATCTTCCTTGTGTCCTGCATCATCGCGTTGTTTCTCGACCCTCTCTATTTCTACCTTCCCGTCGCTGGTGCCGATGCCTGCCTCACCAACGACATCCCTCTTAGCGTTTGGGTCACCTTCGCTCGCACCGTCACTGACCTCTTCTTCTTCTTTCACGTCCTCATCAAGTTCCGCACGGCTTTTGTGGCTCCCAATTCTCGCGTTTTTGGCAGAGGACAACTGGTCATGGACCCAAGAGCCATTGCCATTCGATACCTCAAATCTGACTTTGTTCTTGATGTCGTTGCTGCACTGCCTCTTCCTCAGGTTCATTCAATTTCTTACATATTGCACCCTCAATCCATTTTTCTATGTAAAGACAAACAGTTTCTTCAAGCATCATAATATAGATTTCTCACGTGGTCTTGTTTTGCAGATTGTGATTTGGTTCGTAATTCCAGCTGTCAAAAGTCCAACCACTGACCATGCTAACCATACCCTCTCGCTGATAGTTCTCCTTCAGTACATTCCTAGATTTATCGTCATGTTCCCTCTAAACAATCGAATTGTGAAAGCTACAGGGGTTGTAGCCAAGACTTCTTGGTCAGGAGCAGCATATAATCTTCTTCTCTATGTACTTGCCAGCCATGTAAGCACCCCGCTTCTTGTCAATGTTAAATATCAGATGATGATATTGCAGGGGCTTAATCCCAAATATATAAGTAGTGTTAAAACTGAACATGTGACCGGTAATTAAATGGTTTTCAAAGTTGATCCTACAGCTTAAACGATATGCTGCAAGAATATTTTATCCATTTGGTTTATCACGAGTGTCAGTGCAGGTTCTTGGAGCTACGTGGTACCTGGCATCCATTCAGCGGCAGCATGAGTGCTGGGAGCAACAGTGTGTGAAGGAGAGGAATGACACACACTCTCCTTCTTGTGACATTACGTTTCTGGATTGTAGTAATAAGGACGATCCTGGACGCCAAGCTTGGCTTAGAGTCACTCGCCTGCTAACTAATTGCGATGCTCAGCACGATGAACATTTTCAGTTTGGAATGTTTGCTGATGCCTTCGTTAATCACGTTGCAGAAGCAACTTTCATTGATAAATACTTCTATTGCCTTTGGTGGGGCTTAAGGAATCTAAGGTATAGTATTATGTCTTCAGTTTCTACTCTCAAGCTTAGTTTTCTTATATATATTGAAAGCCCTCACTTTGGTGTTTGCAAAATCTTCTCATGCAGTTCATACGGACAAAACCTGATGACGAGCACTTACGAATTTGAAACTTTATTCAGCATTGGAATCTGCATCATGGGTCTAGTTCTGTTTGCACATCTCATAGGCAACATGCAGGTATATCCGCGTCTGTGCATGCAATTGCCCCTCTTTTCATGCCATACTGATACTTCATTATTAAGTTAGAAGAACAAGGTTTTCATTTTTTTTCCCCTGGTCATGAATTCGTGAGCTTGTTGCTGAAATTATTTTGCTATTATTGAATTCTTCTTTCTCTGAAGACTTACATGCAAACATCAGCTGCTAGACTAGATGAATGGAGGATTCGACGAAGAGATACAGAGGAGTGGATGAGGCACCGTCAATTACCTCCAAACTTACAAGAACGTGTTCGCCGTTTTGTTCAGTACAAATGGTTAACCACAAGGGGTGTAGATGAAGAAAGTATCTTGAAGTCCTTGCCTTTGGATCTCCGACGTCAAATTCAGAGACATCTCTGTCTGGCTCTTGTTCGACGGGTACTTTTCAACATCTGATATCCCATTGTTCCTAGCAGGACTACTGCATTCTTTGATCGATTTGAACGAAGAATAAACAAGAGTCACAAATCCATTGGCTTAAACAAAGTACATTCCTCTTCTCTAGGTACCATTTTTTGCACAAATGGACGATCAACTCCTAGATGCAATATGTGAGAGGCTAGTGCAGTCTCTGGCTATCAGAGACACATTCATCGTCCGAGAAGGAGATCCAGTGAATGAGATGTTATTCTTAATCAGAGGACAGCTAGAGAGCGCAACAACTAATGGTGGAAGAATAGGCTTTTACAACTCAATCATGCTCAGGGCAGGAGACTTCTGCGGCAAGGAGCAGAAAAGACGAAGTGACGGCTGAGAGGTTTTTGTTAACATGGGTTATAAACGTAAGTGACAGGAATGACTTAAAAATCAGCTTCCCGTAAAAGCTAAAATTTAGGCTTTTCTGAAAAGCTCCAAATTTTAGCTTTTCAAAAAGCTGTATTTTAGCTTTTTCAAAAGCTATTTCTACTCCAAAAGTACTTTTGAAGTTTACAACCTAACACTCATTTTTTCTCCAAAATAACTTTTGCGGTAGAAAAAAGTGCTTTTGGAGTCTCCAAAAGCTGAACCAAACAGGCACTTCAGCTAAAAGTCCTAAAGTCATCGTTGATCCTATTTAGCAACAATTTATAATCATGAAATCTCTGTAGCAAAAGACTATAAGCGACATTTTCACCAAATCATCGCTAATACTTTTTTACGATGAGTTGCACACATAATCAAAAGAAATAGGCAACAATATTCCTATCATCAATAATTTTTTGGTATGCTTAATTTCTTGGCTAAACGTTATTAGCTACGGTACTAGAAATGCAGCTAAAATCTTTTAGCAATATTTTCTACAGCGTAGTTAATAATTTTTAGCGAAGAAAGTGAAGCGTAGCCAAAAGTTATTGGTGACGATTTGATAAAAGTAGTCAAATTTTTTTAGCTACGATTTGAAATTTTTGATATACATTATTGCTAAATATTTTATCATGTTAATTATAATTATTGATGATATTTTTAAATCCATGTTATTTTTTGTAATATTTAAATTTTTTGTTTTATAATTTATTATACAAAATATAATAAAAATAATTAGAAATTAGAAGCATTAAAAATTAATTACAAAATACTTATGTACAAAATAAAAAATATAAATATTAGTTTAATGACTAAGACTTGTCTTTTTCCTTACTACTTACATAATTTAGGCAAAATATTTTTTTGACTAACTTTTCAAGTTTGGCAAACTTTTTTCATTACGTTGTAAGTTTTGATCGTTACATTTTAATTAAGCCTTAAGCGACTAGCTCTCCTCTTAAAGACAATCAACATATGCTGGTCCTGATGAAGATGAAGCCGTTGACTTAAGCCCAAATCCAAGACCTTTGATATAGCAGTATCTTGTGTTAAGTACCTTTTTGCAAATGTCATCTACGTTGGGCTCATTTATATCAGATATTGATGTTTGCAACGACTCCTACATATTATTCTAAAATTGAAAAAAATTAATATTCAATTCAAATATTACTAGTTAATACTAAATAAATAAATAATTTAAATTTTAAATAAATTTTTATACTTACATAATTATTTTGTGCTTCTTCAAACATCCAACCTTCACCTTCTTTATAGTGTGTTAGTTTGTAGAATGTGATCCTATCATACTCTTCTCTATATAGCTCCTTCTAACACTATTTTGTGAAAATAAAATCAAAACACAATAAATAAACTTATTGATATAATTATAACTTGTAAACAAAGAAATTACATATTTATTTTGCACGACAACAAATGATTTGGAGTCTTGATTGTGATGAAATTTTATTTTTCCTTTGTTAACCTTGGCTTTCTCTATTTTTTCCCTTGTTAACCTTGGGTTTCTCATACTTTCCTAAATAAAGAAAAAATAGTCATTAAATCATCTAACAAGATTAATGGAAGCAAATGTTAAGGGAAAAAGAGCAAAATGGAACGTTACGAGAGGTCTAATAATCACACAAACTGCTCTAATTTTTTGGAGAGATTCATTCCAGAACATTTCTCTTAGCCTCCTCATCTGAAGCAAAGGATTTGTAATATTTATGTAATCAATAATGATGGTCCTTAGTATTTTATTTCAAAATTGATGTGACACAATTTGAAACTTCAGGGTTGTCGATATTGACAATATTGCGCTTCAACTATGAACAATAAGTAAAAGTGTAATTAATCTTTAAATAAGTAAAACAATATTGCATATAATTAAATAAATTGAAATTTTACCGAAACTTTGTCCAAAGCATTCTCTAGCAAGTTGTTTTCCTTCAACTACTTGGCATGTTTAATGTAGGGAAATTCAATTATATCAATGACCCTCAACTCACTAGACAATTTTATCGATTAAACCTTATCTATAGGATAACCTTGCAATGTACCAATATATATAGATAACTTGTTGTTCATTGTAACATTCATGCGTTGCAACTCACAAACTTTAGTTATACCTTTACCTCTTTTTTTGATGGTGGTATTGGAATCTGACAACAAATGAATAATGATAAGAAAATATGTATAAAACATGTAAATATATATTTGTGCGTAAGTCTAATTATACTTGTTAAAGATTAACACAGCTGTAGAACCCTTAATACTAGTTGAGGTAGATGGAGGTTGTTATTGACTGGCTTTATTGGTGGATGAAGTCGATTGTTTTTGTTGACTAGGGGCAACTTTGATACTTGCCAGCTTCTTTCATTTGTTTTTACTAGGTTTCATTTTATTGGATATATATAACTCAAATATGAAAATTACATGTAAATATAAGTAAAACATCAATAATATGTATAAATATAACTTAAACATCAACAATTCACATTAATATAAGTCAAACATCAACACTCCACATAAACAAAACTCAAACATCAATAATAGGCATAAACCTAATAATCTTGAATTGATGAAAAATTTGCTTTGGTCTTTACATAGGTTTGCAACGTAAGGTGGAAGACATAAAAGAAGCAAAAGATTTGATTACCTTATCATTGAAAGAGCTAATTAGAGAGTGAGAAATCTGAAGTAATTGATATTAATCCACCACCTTTGTCTCATATTCAACTCCTTCTATCTCAACAAATAGTTCAAACTTTTATGATTTGTAAATGTCTAAAATGTCTCACCATATAAATAATTTCTCCAAATCTTCAAAACAAACACCATTACGGCAAGTTCTAAATCATGAACTAGATAGTTGAATTCATGAGATTTTAATTGTAGTCCCCCTACCCTAGGGTATATATCGGGACACCCAGAGAACATTCCAGTACATAACCTATGATAATGGTGTACTATGTTCATTCACAACACTCATTTAACATGGCATCATCTATCTTTATTTTTTTTATAAAACACCATAAGGAAAGTTACAATATTTAAAAATCCAAATTTCCTCTTTTCCTTTCATAAAAACCCAATTTTCAATGTAGCTTTTACTATATCATCCGAAATATGTACATGATCCAAACCTAATACAAAAATACGCTACATGGAAGAAGAGTTATATAAAATTCTAACTAAACTCCTCAATCTCAGCTAACCAACCTTTGAGTCATATCTTCTTCACAAAAGTATAAGAATTGTGCTTATTGTAATGTCTCATAATAGCTAATGTCGTCTCGTGGTCCTAAAAATCAACGTTGCAATTTTGATGAGTTTTGTGAACTCAATGAGGTAACTATTAACGATTGTTCACTCAATTTATGCAACACATCATACATATAACATATATTTTGCAACTTTGTATAACTCATCACATATCACATTCTCACTCAAGAGTAGACACTTTAGCATTTCAATCAATCCAACATGTTTAATAAAATGCGTATGAAATGCTCATTTGATTCTTTTCCAGTTATTACGTTATTGTGACCGAATGCATAAAATGTCCCATTTCCATTATGGATACCGGACTCATATATATTGCCCCCTATTTGTTGGAGATATAGGGCTCATTTTACATAGTGAGCCTTTGGCTCTTAATCACATTTGGAGCTTTAAACTCATTTTCGATGGCTACTCAAGTCACAACTATCATTATCTGATCATGTATTCAAGTATGGAATGCGTCTCTCATAATCAATCATGTCATGAGACATTTAGTTCGTCACACTCATATACAAGTAGCACTTCAATATCTTATTTACATATCACAATCATCAGACCTTCATTTTTCAAAATCAAAAAAACCAAATCACATTCATTCAATAATTCAAACAAAATAAAAACAATCAATCAATTAAGAGAAACCATCTAGGTTACTCAGTTTGCTCTAGAAGCTATTGCCTTGAAGTCCCGGCAACATCTGGAAGATGGTACTCTATATGATCCTCTATATCATGCAAAACATACACATGCCATACTTTTGCACAATTGTATAAATGTCTATTGATGCACACATATGTATATTAAATATGTACGATTCATGTTCAATGACATTCCCTGGTATATATCCTTAATACATATTCCATAACCAATTATCAAGAACTTTGAATCATTCCTTAACACCTAGTACACTCTTCTTACGTTAATAACTCAGTCCTACTTCAATTAGGCACATTTAATATCACTAACAAGCCTAAAATCTCATTGGACAAACATTGATAAGTCAATCATTTATAAACGAATATCTCTTGGGAAAAATGGCATAACTTTTGGTTTAGATATCAGATTAATGTCATCTTAGGACAGTTCCGAAGGGGACTTCTATATCTACAATTTCTGTGAAGACTACAAAGAGAGATTTTTCCATTTAGAGGGTCAAAACACATGGGACGTGTGAGATTACATGGGCAGCTCATGTACTCCTCGGGTCTAGTGGCCTTTTAACATTTGGAACACATGGTTAGTGTTAATTTACACGGCCTGACCATGTATTCTTCAGATTTTTCCTTAATTCTCCTTCTCCAAGACATCTCTAATGGATCCTACACCCTTTCTAATATCACTTTCACTCATAATCTTCCCAAATTTACCTCTTCTAATGTAATATCACTTCATAATAATTCAAACACCAATTAGATTTCATTAACTCTTAATTCTCAACTCTTTTGATTCATCATCTCAAGTGGATAAAATTTTCAAGTATACCTAATTTCAACTCAACATCATCCCTATACATTTCATATTCCCCGCTTAATCACAAACACTCAAAATATAACACATTTTCATACACTCAAAGCAGAACACAACATATACATTCATCCAACAGTGTACTGTACCCAATTCTTAATTTCATGTCAAATTTTGGGATTCTTAAAGACAGAATTTAAATTCAATATCTTCATGAAAAATGTAACCCTATGTCTCTAGTTTAATCAAAATTATGAATCATCTCATTCGGATAACTAGAGAAAAAGTTATGGCTAAAACACTGAAACATACTCAAAGATCATATTGCTACTACATTTTCCAGATCAACTACCAATTTTGTTTCCAAATCTTAGCCTAACACAACTCATACAAAGATCACCCTATTCTACTGCCCATTCTCATTTCTACACTCATCCATAAACAACTACTAACCCATTATTTAGCATTTATATGAAACAAAACATCAATATATACATATATATGTTCATTTCTTCACCAATATTCTAACATATACAAAACTCCTTGTCATGATCATTCAACCTCTAAAACATTTCTATAAATCATTACTCAACATTAAAAGTAAGAAATTTACACACTCTTCACCATTCATGATACATACATACTCAAAACACCATTTCATGTCATTAACCTCAAACTATCATCATAAATGCTTCATTTAACCAAACCCATAATATTTAACAAGCTATTTACTTGATTTAGCTTCCAATTCTTCACAATCTTTAAGAATATCAAAAATCCTACCTTTAAATACAACCAACGATCATCATCATTTTCAGGGTTGGAAGGTTTGGGTTTTTGGTGAGAATGAAAGAGAGAACAAGGTGAAAGAGTAGCAATTGGAAGATAAGAGGGCTAGGTTTAATATGAATGGAGATTTGAAGAATAAAAATCAAGAGGAAGAAGAGAAGAGAAGCCACAAAAATGAAGAAGAGAACAAAAAAAAAACAAAACAACAATACCTCTTTTAAGAGAGAAGCATCGTGAGAGAGTAAACAAAAGGCAGGGGTGTTCTTTCAATTAAAATAATAATAACTTAAGACATGGTTTGTCAAGTGACACTTGTCACTTGTCACATTTCCCATTTCTAAAGCATTAGACTAGGTTCTTTCATTTAACTGCTCCCATCAATTTCAATTTCTACTCCAATTGTCTCCCAATTTTCAATGGCACTTGTCAATAAATCCTAAAGTCATTTATCAAAATTTCCATTGCCATTGAATACTAATTTCTACTACCATTTTAAAAAAAATTGTCACGTGGCAATTTTTCTAGTTCAAAAATTACCCAAAATTTTCAGAAATTTTTCCTAAAAATCACCAAAAATTCTAAATCAAAATATACACTCCCCAAATCAATTTTCACCATATAAAACCCACATTTCTCAATGTATTCAAATTTATAAACAATTATACCCAGAAATTATCGATGAATACATGTACAATTATTTTTATGTGCAAAGATTCAATATTCACGTGTATGTGCATATCATGTAATGCACAAGCATGAAATGTGTTTTTCTAATTCTTAGTAATCTCTCACATTAACTATTTTAGCCTTAACATAGGTAATGAGATGTTACATTAATTATCTCAACGCATATGCTATCACTCTGCCATACTGCATCAAAACATGTCCTAACCCCTAGTGTGAAGCATCACTATATCCTCTAGATTTAGATGGAATAGCTAACACTAGTGTTGTAGTCAACCGAAATTTTTACCCCTCAAAACTCCTTTGGAATTCATTAGTCCATCTAAAAGGTACATTCTTTCTCAGAAGTTTTGTCAAAGGGGTTGAGATTAATGGAAACCTCTTGATAAACCTTCTATAATATCCTGCTAATCCAATAAAACTCTAGATTTTAGACACATTTCTCGAGCTTCCTATTTCATCATTGCTTTAACTTTCTTTAGATACCTATATACCCTGTCCAAACACTATGTGACCCAAGAATACTACTTGATCAAGCTAGAATTCACACTTACTAAACTTGGCATAGAATTGCTTTTCTCTTATTATCTATAGGACTAACCTCAAATGCTCAGAATGTTCCTCTCTACTCCTTCAGTACCCTAAAATATCATCTATGAACACAATCACAAAATTATCTATGTAAGTCTAAAATACCTTATTCATCAACACCATAAATGTTTTCAGAGCATTTGTTAACCCAAAAGTCATCACCAAAAACTCAAAGTACCCATATCTGGTCCTGAATGCACACTTTAGTACATTAGTTTCTGCTATCTTCAATTGATAGTACCCTGATCTCAAATTCAACTTAGTAAACACCTAAGCTCCTTATAAATGATCAAATAAATCATCAATCCTCAGTAAAGGATACTTATTCACCTGATTCAACTATCTATAGTCAATACACAATCTCAAAGTCCCATCCTTCTTCTTCACAAACAACACTGGAGCTCCCCAAGGTAACACACTAGGTCTAATGAAACCCCTTATCTAATAACTTGCAATTGAGTCTTAAGTTCCACAAGTGCCATCCTATACAGAGGAATCGATATTAGGAGCAGTACCTAGAAGTAATTCAATCATAAAATCTGTCTACATTTCTAGGGGCAAACTCGATAATTCAATAGGGAACACATTCATGAAATCCCTAACAATAGGAATATCCTGTATAGTTTGCTTAGTTTGGGTATTAGTTACATAGGATAAATAAGCCTCACATCTACCTCAAATCAATCTGAAAGCATTCATTGAGGAAATCAACCTAGCTGGCATTGCTTGAATAACACCTCGAAATATCACCATTGGTTGATTAGGGGATTTAATAGTCACTTCCTTAGTATAACAATTAATTACCGTCCTGTACACATTAAACAAATCCATACCCATTATAAGGTCTATCTCCTTCAACTGCAATACTATCAAGTCAGCCTTCAACTCTGCCTGATCAATTCAAATGATATAACCTTTATAGACTTCACCCCTCATTGTAGTACTTCCTACTACAGTACGCACTTCTAAGCCACATTTCATCACCTCTATCTCACAATGTAGTTTAGATGCTACATGTGGTGCAATGAATGAATGTGTGGATCCTAGATCTAATAATGCAAATGTCTCAAATTGAAAGACATGCATCACACCTGTAACAACATTTAGGAAATTCTGTGCCTCCTGTCTAGCAATGGAAAAAATTCTGGCTTAAGATTTCAGCTGATTACTCAAAACTTCTGTCCTAACACT
>JANITW010000008.1:51131505-51142335 GCA_027564335.1 Erythroxylum williamsii
TCTTAACTAATTCTAGATATTTTATTATTATCAAAACATAAAGGGATTTAATTTGTCAACCACCATTGGTCCAACACATTCCACCTATTAAACCTCCTTAACTTATTCTATCAATCCTAGTAGGGATATACATAGAAGTTTAAGTTGACATTAGAAGGGTAAAAAAGATTTAAATTGCATGAGTTCAGGCATATCACACTTCCAGAAATATAAACAATATATAAAGTTCTTTGATTTTAACATACTATATATCGTTGGAAAGCTAACAGGGAGTTTGTTCATTTATTATAAATTTTTTCAGATGTCAACACTTATCAAAAGAAGAACAGTGCTATAAGAAGTTTCATCAATGTATATTGCCCTTATGCCACTATGGCAATTTACGATTGCTATCAAACCGAAGTAGGATTTATTGCCATTGAACTTTAATAGTTTCAGTTCAGTTAGTTTAATTGTTAAGACGAAATATCATATGAGTGACAAAATAACTTGTTAGATAGGATTAACGGAATCCTTGATAATGTGATTATATGCCTAATTTGAGTTCTAATCTTATTTTTTTTTGTTTATGAATATCATGTATGTGAAATCTTAATTTTCAATAATTACTTTGTCAAATTAGTTACCTAGTTTGGAAATAATATGAATGAGTGTATACATATTATTCATATATGACATTTACTTGTATAAGTTAATCAAGATAGATAGATATCATATCTTTTTTTTTCTCTTGATAATCTAAATGTGTGTGAACATTATAGCTTAAGTTTAAGATGTAGTCTTTTATCTTAAATAATTAATTTAGTTCACCAAAATACCATTAGGAATTAAATTAGTTTGTCAAAATGTAATTAAATTTAGTCTAAGGAGAATGACATTATAAAACTCCATTGTAACATAAACTAGTATTCAAGATTAGTATCAATCAATATAATCCCATTTTTAAATTGAAAAAAAATAAAATTAGAAACCCAAAATGCACAAAGTTAACAAACTTGACATAAGGAAAATTGAGAAATTATGCTAAATTTACATATAAAATAAAGAGGAAACTAATCTCCACTAAGCTAGGATTTATCAATCTCTATCTATAACTAAAAAACAATCTTCTCCAGCACTGAAGGAATAGGAAGGAATCCTTGATTATATTAGCTACTTTGATATGGAGATACCTTAATATGGGGAAGATCCCATTTATTTCTTATTTCATTGTTCGACATGATATGAACATTATTAGCTAAAATTATTTATTAAATCCAATTTATGTTTTTAGGGATGAAATTTAGCTTCCTTCTATTTTCGTATGGGAATGTCTTGAGATATCTCTTTTTTATAAGGATAAAATGTTTAACTAAAAGCTAACTTGAAGAAGATTGAGTCACTTTTTTATTTGTAAGTTCAAATTCCTTTCCTACTTTATTATCCATGAACATTATGCTTTAAAACAAATAATGTTATAGAGAGTTTAGATGTGAGACCAAAAAGTTAAAGAAAATTAACATTTAAAAATTAAATGATTTATAGACTAAGCATTATAGTTATAAAACTTACGTTTAAGGCTAAAGAATCCTTTGATAATATCCTTGATTTTAAAATTTTTTGTAGCTATAAAATAAAGGAATCCTTACGAAGGTTAAGATGGAAATACACCTAATTGTCCTGATTTTTTATTTTATACATCCTAAAGATCTTCATACAATATTTATTGGTGAAGTTAGAATTATTAGGCTTGGTTTATAATTGAGAATATTGGCTTTAAAAAGGTTAAACCTCTTAATTTTAAATACCATTTCCCCCTTATATAACTTCCTTTAACTTGCATGATCTAGAAACATATATCTCAATGAGGTTCATTTAAGAATTATGTATAAGGTCTTCATTTCAATCATCATTTCAAAACTAAGAATCATAGCCACTCCTATCAAGGTCTTCATTTCCTAGTTAAGAGAATCTCTTAGCCTATGAATCTAGTTTAGGTTCCGTGAGTTATTAGTTTGTGGTTTCAAATTCTAGAAGCTCTTATCCTTTAAAAGTGAGAACTAATCCATTTTACCTAAATGGATTCCTTATTAGTATAAAGCCTCCAAATCATCCTTGCTCTTAACATCATTTTCATGTCTTTAATATGAGTAATATCGAGTCCCCTTTCTTCATGTGGAGTGTATATATTAGTTCACTTGATTTTTTTTACTACATCTTTATTTGCATCACTAGAACATTTAATATTCTTTATGAATTGGAAGAATTAAGAGTGAACCCTAATAGATTGAATTTAATGAGAAAAAAATATATTAATTTTTAAATTGCCTATAGAGGAAAGAAATTTATTATTATAGTTGCCTATCTTATTATAATTAAGTGTAATAGAGTATGAAAATGTTTGAATATTGTTCTTCTAGTTATTATTGGTACTACATGGTATATAACATAAGGTATTTAAGGTACTAGAGCTTTGATCATCTTATCTCTTAAGAACCTTCAAACCAAAAAATTGGCTTTTACTAGTGTTGAAAGAGGGCCCTGAGAGAATCTTAAAAGTTTTCAATGAGTCTTTAAAAATTTGAACAAAATTATCTACATTAAGCAATAATAAGTCACTTGTAAGAAGATAATGCTCTCAACTTTACTATTGCAAGATTGTTCCTTTGACTTCCTTCATACATGGGCTGCATGATTTCCATCTTACCTCAAGTACGTATCTTAATCTTTGCTCATCTTCCACCTACATCCCTTATTCCCATTCTCTGTTTTTGGAAAACTAAAACTACTCTAAGGACACTTTTGTCTAGTTACAACACTTTATTTTACCTGGCACTTTCTTTTCCCACTTTGAACCACTTCTTTTCACCCTTTCTTTTCTACTAAAGCTACTCATTTCTTTTTTTTAGCTTTGTTTCCTAACCATGCAACCTTTAGCTAACAATGACAAAGAGGATTTTCCATATTTGCCTCCTTAGATTCCTTCCAACCCCGTCTACGTGAGTCTCTACCTGACCCCAACTCCACCTCCTCATCCCTAGCATCCACTTCGGAGAAAATTTGGAAACAGGTAGTCGAGGACCAATATGCCTAAAACCCCTTATACAAGCCTCCAAAGGAGATTGCAGGCATGCTTATTGTCTATCCTGAGATTGGAATTTTACAAGAAGGAGCTCGTAGCTGCGTAGCTACACTTGTGAGATTCTTTTTTGACCAACGCCCTCCCTTTCCTATAGAAAAATAGAGGTTTGGTTGATGTCCTCCTAACCGAAAAAAACCCCATATTGTTCACCTTTAACTCTACCTCACTAGCCCATAAAGTCCTAGAGGAAGGTCTTTGACATATCGAAATTCAACCAATATTTCTCCAAATTTGGCAGCGTTGTTTACAGTTAGATTCAACCAAAATTCATAATATCCCCTTATTGATCAACTTTCATAATGTACCCCTTGAATACTGGATTACTCAAGGTTTAAGTGCCTTTACTAGCTATATAGGGAAATCCTTTTGTATGGATGAGACTATAACAACTAAGAAAAGGGTTGGATATGCTTGTATATTTGTTAACGTGGAACTTTCCAAGGAGCTCCCTAATAAAATACCAATCATGCCACTGTGTAAGGGGAATACACTTCAAGAGGACAGCATAGAAGTCTCCTATCAATGGAAACCACTCGCAAAACTTTAAAGGAAAGTGTGGAAAGAAATAAGGAAAATTTTCAAACAAGGAGTTATTAAGAACTAATGGGAATGGATTCAAATAATGACACCATTGATGTTGGCCCCCAAAATTTTCCTTATTATTTTTATTGAGGTAAGCATTACTTAAATAGATTTTGAGGTCTTGATAGATTAATTTTTATGGAGTTAATTATTATGTTAATATTAGTAAGATTATATGACATAGCTTAATCGAATTAAAGTGTTAAGTTTGTAAGATTATATAAAGGCATTTTTAGTAGTTCACTTAAGGATAAAAAGCATAAGGCATATAAGGAAGGGTAAAATGGACATTGTACACTCATTAAGGGTAGGATTGGAAGATGAAAATGTGGTCTTGCATTTAAAAGAAGGAGAAAACGTGAATTAAGGGAGAAAAATGAAAATAGAAGAGAGAAAGAAGAGAGTATCGTGGAGAAGAGAGAAAAGAAGGAAGTTTGAGTTAGGTTTCAATTTCTCTTAGCCTTCAAGAGAGATTTTTAGTTAGTTCAAGAAGAGAAAAAGGAAAAGGAAGATAAGAGCTTCCATTAAAGCCAAATATCTCTTTATTTGGTGAAGAATCAAGGTAAGCACATTTTGAATCTTTTGGATTTTTGGATGGGTTTTAGTTCAAGAAGCTTAGGAAATGTATGGGTTGAAGCTTTCCAGGATCAATTTTATGCATACATTTCTTTGGGTCCTCAAATTGGAGTTCCTATTGAATTGGGAATTTTGCTAATGTTAAGGGAATCAAGAGAGTCAAAAGGAGCAAAAGGAGAGGCATTTTTGAGCAAGTCTTTAAGCAAGGAAATTCAAGGTGGGTTACATGTTTATAATAGATTTGATGAGCCATTAAAGTTTTTTTTAAATCAAGAGAATAAAATGTTTTCAACTACTTTATAAATATTCCATTTATTGCTTTTGAATGATTTGAGAAATTAACGTATGTTTGTTATATGAATTTGGTTGATGAATTGTGAAATTGACATGGAAATGGTTTTCAAAATATTTCACGCTCATGAAAAACAAATTTCCTAAATGTGCCATTTAGGGTAATATGTTTATGCCATAAATTATATGTTATATGGGTTTGTGGTGATCCATTCTGTATGTCAGGTGCACTTAGATTAAAGGCTTCTCTCGCCTGCCCGCTAGTGACATGGAGCTCCTTCACAGACTCCCCTAAATTCACGGCTACAAAAAACCATTATGTGGGATTGCGATAGTACATTCTGTTCATGGCTACACAAGACCATTTTCTAAAATTAGGTTAGTACATTTTATTTATGGACCTACCAAAACCATTTTGATGTGCTTATGTGCCCATGATATGTTGGCAAGATTGATGCATACATAATTTGTATTATTGTGAATTTGGTTAAGAATTTAAGAAATATGCATTTTATGAATTCAATTTGAATTTTTCTATGACTCATGAACAATTTCAAGGTTTTGCTTGTTATCCGTTATAAACTTGTTAACCACGAGCTTTTAAGCTCCCCTATTCTCCTTCTCACATTCAGGTGAAGGGCAAGAGATTAAGTGAAAGAGAGTCAAGCATCACTCCGATTAGGCATATTTTTATATTTTAAGCTAGACTTTATAAACATGAGGCTTTAGTCGCATTTCAAGTATTATTTGTTCAAGTACCCTTTGTATTTTGGGAGTTTTTAGAAATGTTGTATTATGGCTTGGAATTACCATTGAAGCTTTCTAAAACTCTTATCTTATGATGATAATGAAATATGATTGCATTTTTGCTCATGACTCTCAAAGTTTGTACATTACATTTTCAAGTCTTTTATAAGGGTAAAATTTGTGTTCTAAATTCAAGGAAAAACTGTATTGATTTAGGCTAAATTTGACAAAGATGTCTTCTTAGAAGTTGTAGCTTATCTTTCTGGCTTTCGAATGATATAAAGCACGAAATTTTTGAATATCAGAGTTGAGAGATATGATCCTTAAAAGTTGGTAATGCTATATGGGGTGTACATATGGGATAGCTACACTAAATTGAAATTTTAACCCATTTAAAAACAAAAACATTCTTCAGGTCTTTATAGAAGTTGTAGGTCTAGAAGCCTTCTTCGAAATGGTCTAAAAATGACCTTAATCTAACATTTTTAGTGAAAGTTATGTCTATTTTTTTCCAAAACAATTCTTGTAGAAGAAAAAATGAAGAGTCACAATCTCAACTCCGTAAAAATTTTCGAAAGTCACAATCGTGACTTATGACTCGCAAGGTTTTTCCAAACCTGAACATGTTCAATTCTTTTGGCTATACTCGACCTTCAAATGACTTGATTTTTGAAGCAATAGATTTCTAACACATTCCTCTATCTCTCCATAAAAATTGGTATCTTTGTGTGTTAATTTAAAAAAGATTAATGGAAAGAAAATGAGGGTATTGGTTGGAAGAGCATGAATTGGTTATGAACATGATTTGGCTTTTTGATCATATCTGGATCTATAGAGCTCCGAATGAGATGATTCTTATTTCAAAATAAACTAGAGACATGGAGCTACAATTGCGCTACAGAAGTCAATCTAAAATTCCACTGATTAATTGGTGTGAGTTCCCCAACCTTATGGTACGCGTGTCCAGATGTCACTTAGGATGTCGGGCGCATGTCTTTATAGGGCTTTCCTATAATACAATTAGGCTTGAAGGGAACTTGAAATGTACTTAGGAGAGAAAATACAAATGAGTGATATGTTAGAGTGATGATTGAGGATATAAGCATATGAATGGATTGACGTATACCTATTAATCAAATAGGAAATTTTTAGGATGTTATGAGAATGAAGATGAACTGGTATTGGCTAAGGAGATTTCATTGAAATAACCCTACAAGGAAATATGCTCACGTCTTATCATATTCCAAATAGTTGGGCTCTAGAAATAGGGTCCAACATGTTTGGTATCAGAGCAACTCCAGGTTTAGGTCCAGGTTTAGTATCTTACTTGGGCATTTTTGAAAATATGTATCAAGTTACATGCATTTTTGACATGTCTTATCATGCCGCAATGATTGATCCCTATTCTGAGTCACACGTATGAACATTTGTTAATAGTTTGAGCTGATAGAAATAGTAAGAAAAATAATGATCTATCAGAATGTGAGAAAATGAAAATTTTGTGGATATTTTAAAACTGAGAAATAGTACATGGGTAAATATGATAGATAATGATTCAACGTATTTGTATTCGGGGGATGCATTATTAAATATGACATTAATATTATACTATGGTGATATATCCTCAAATATGAAATAGATGTAAATATAATGTCGTGAATTGATTAAGGAAAATAGAGATATGGTAGAAATGACAAAATTTAAAGTGTATAAGCAAAGTTGGATGAAAACAAAAGATTTATTCTTATCTTATGAAGATGAACTTAATATTGAAATGGTTGTTTGATTTATATGATAAGAGTTATGATCCACTATAAGAAAGTGTTAGTGGAATTGAGATTAGAATTTCAAGATGATTATACATCTATAATTTTAAATTGATTGCAAATATACATATGTAAGATGTAATAAAAGATATTTAAAAGATGAGATGACTGATAGCGATGTATATAGAAGTTCAAAAGGTTAAGTTGAATTGTTATTGTGAGTACATATCTGATAATGGGGTCACCATAACAAGTGAGAATATTGAGCACATATGTAATATATGTGTGGAGATGATAGAGGAAGCAATCTATGACTTATTGGATATTTGTTAGTCATAGTTCCCATAGTTTAAAATCTAGGATGAACTAGAGTAACACATGAAAGTGCTTATAATGATCAATCGAGGATAGATTAAGATTGTTGATGATGTTACAATGAGTGATGAATTCAAGGAAAAAGAAGGAGGGCACAATCGTAGCATAGTCAACACGATTGAGGACAGGTGAAAAAGGAGAAGTGTTGTTAGAATTAAATGAGATTAAGGTATCCTTAGCATAAGTTATTAATTGGTGAATTGTCATAAATACATCTTTAGATAAGATGTAATGATCTTGATGGTATATACCAAGGTATAAGAGTAAATGAATCTGTTTAATGCTTCACTGAGCCTTATTACAAAGGATATTCTAATCATATAAGTTATGGCAAAGATTGATCTTATAGAGATATTATGAATAGTAGAAATTGGTCTTCTTGAGGTATTAAGAATGGCTAATAATGCGATGATGATAACAGTTGATTGATAAAGATTGCATGAACAATATAGATGATAGAGCAAGAAATCTTCTTTCGAAGAAGAATTTCATTGAATTAGGTTATGCATATTAGATAGTTTATATTAAGAATTATCAATGAAAGAACAAATTAGAAATGAATATGTAATGATTCAGAAGTGAGTATTGGAGTCTTATTCCTGATAGAGATACAAGCATAAAATGTAGAATATGCTACTGAGAGTGTATGCATTATGTTTTATGTAAAGTATCCAACTTCGTGATTTGATTCTTGAATTTGAGGTGACATTATTTCTAATATGAGGAGACATACCCCTGCCTTTAGATCACTCAAATAAGAATTTCTAAGACAAATTTTGTTTAAAAGGGGAGCAATGTTGGCCCTCAAAATTTTTCTTATTATTTTTATTGAGTTAAACATGACTTAAATAGATTTTGAGGTCTTGATAGATTAATTTTTGTGGAGTTAATTATTATGTTAATATTAGTAAGATTATATGACATAGGTTAATTGAATTAAAGTGTTAAGGTAGTAAGATTGTACATGGGTATTTTTGGTAGTTCACTTAAGGATAAAAACCATATGGCATATAAGGAAGGGTAAAATGAACATTGCATACTCATTAAAGGTAGGATTAGAAGATGAAAATGTGGTCTTGCATTTGAAAGAAAGAGAAAACATGAATTAAGGGAGAAGAATGAAAATAGAAGAAAGAAAGAAGAGAGTATCATGGAGAAGAGAGAAAAGAAGGAAGTTTGAGTTAGGTTTCAATTTTTCTTAGCCTTTAAGAGAGATTTTGAGGTGTTTCAACAAAGAAAAAGTAAGAGGAAGATAAGAGCTTCCATTAGAGCCAAATATCTCTTTATTTGGCAAAGAATCACAGTAAGCCTATTCTTGTGGATTTTTGGATGGGTTTTGGTTCAAGAAACTTAGGAAATGCATGTGTTTAAGCTTTCTAAGATCAATTTTATGCATATGTTTCTTTGGGTGCTCAAATTAGAGTTCCTATTGAATTAGGAATTTTGTCAATGTCAAGGGAATCAACAGAGGCAAGAGAAACAAAAGGAGAGGAATATTGCATTATTGCTTTTGAATGATTTGAGAAATTTCCATATATTTGGTATGTGAATTTGGTTGATGAATTGTGAAATGGACATGGAAATGGATTTCGAAATATTTCAAACTCATGAAAAACAAGTTTCCGAAACGTTCCATTTAGGGCAATATGTTTATGCCACGAATTATATGTTATGTAGGTTTGTGGTGGTCCATTCTATATGTCTAGTGCACTTCGACTAAAGGCTTCTCTTGCCTGCCCGCTAGTGACATAGAGCTCCTTCACGAACTCCCCTAAGTTCACGACTACGCAAAATCATTATATGGGATTGCGATAGTATATTATGTTCACGACTACACAAGACCATTTTATGGAATTATGATAGTACATTCTGTTTATAAACCTACCCAAACCATTCTGATGTGCTTATGTGCCTATGATATGTTGACAAGATTGATGCATAGATGATTTGTATAATTGTGAATATGGTTGAGAATTTAAAAACTATATGTTTTTTGAATTCAATTTGAATTTTTCTATGACACATGAACAATTTCAAGGTTTTGCTTGTTATCCGTTATAAACTTGTTTCCCACGAGATATTAAGCTCACCTCCATTCTCCTTCCCATATTCAGGTGATAAGCAAGAGATCGAGTGAAAGAGAGTCAAGGCATCACTTCAATTAAGCATATTTTTATATTTTAAGCTAGAATTTGTAAACATGAGGCTTTAATCGCAATTCAAGTATTATTTGTTCAAGTACCCTTCGGAATGCCCATTGAAGCTTTGTAAAAATATTATCTTATGATGATAATGAAATATGATTGCATTTTTGCTCATGACTCTCAAAGTTTGTACATTGCATTTTCAAGTCTTTCATAAGGGTAAAATTTATATTCTGAATTCAGGGAAACAAATATATTGATTTAGGCTGAATTTGATAAAGTTGTCTTCTTGGAAGTTGTATCTTATCTTTCTAGCTTTCCAACGATATGAAGTATGAAATTTTTAGATATTGGACTTGAGAGATATGATCGTTATAAGTTAGTAATGTTGCATGGGGTGTATAGACAGGATAGCTGCACTAAATTGAAATTTTGACCCTTTTAGAAACAAAACATTCTTTGGGGTCTTTATAGAAGTTATAAGTCTAGAAGTCTTCTTCAAAACGGTCTAAGAATGACCTTAATCCAACATCTTTAGTGAAAGTTATGTTTAGTTTTCCAAAAAAGGTCCAGTAGAAGAAAAAATGAAGAGTCATGATCGTGACACGTGACCCATAGGGTTTTCCCAAACCTGAACATGTTCGACTAGTCATAACTTTGTCATCCTACCTCCAAATGACTTAATTTTTAAAGCAATAGATTCTTAACACATTCCTTTATAGCTCTATAAAAATTGGTAGCTTTTGGTGTTGATTTGAAAAAGATTGATGGAAAGAAAGTGAGGGTATTGGTTGGAAGAGCGTGAATTCGTTATGAACATGCTTTGGCTTTTTAATCGTATCTTGATCTATAGAGCTCTGAATGAGATGGTTCTTATTTCAAAATAAACTAAAAACATAGAGCCACAATTGTTCTAAATAAATCAATTTGAAATTCCACTGACTGTTGGTGCACCCTTATGGGACACATGTCCAAATGTCACTTGGGATGTCAGGCACGTGTCTTGTGAGGGCGCTTTCCTATGATACAATTAGGCTTAAAAGGAACTTGAAATGTACTTAGTAGAGAAAATACAAATGAGTGGTATGTTAGTGTAACATCTCGTTACTGTTAACAAGGGTATTCTGGTAAATTGGAACTGACTGATAGGTTGTACTGTATTTACTGACTGAGTGTGCTACTGGCCTCTAATTATAGAGGAATTGGTCTACTGCATATGCATATATTC
>JANITW010000008.1:51146192-51166949 GCA_027564335.1 Erythroxylum williamsii
TGCAAGATGATTTCTTAAAAAGTTTTGAAATCTATCGTTTCTCCAAACTAAGCATGCTTTCTTTTTCCGATCCTACAAACCTTTCAACCAAAGAAGTTGTTTTAGATCATGAGGAGAAAAACATATAGTTCTAAACAATTGAAAGGTAAAGATCTCAATAGAGCAAGAATAAAGTTTGTAAACCAACAACTTTAATATGTCAATTATCGTCTGGAATGTCCGAGGTTTAAATTGTTTTACAAAGCAAGCTACTTTAAAGGATTTTTTTTAGAAGGGAGAAGCCTCTCATTTTAGGATTACTTGAAACCAAAATAAAACTAGAGAATGTTGGTAAACTAAACCTAGGTTTTGATTAGTAGACGCTTATAAATTATTCACAACTTGTCTATGGTAGAATTATTGTATTTTATAAGGTTGATGAGGTTAGAGTGGAGCCTCTCCATTCCACTGAGCAGATGATGCTTCTTAAAATATCATTTTTACATGAAATCACTAATATTATCTCCTCTATCATTTATGCCAGCAATTTTGGGTTTTAACAAGTAGCATTGTGGTCTGAACTATTAAATCTTAGCAGAGATATTCGATTGGCTTAAATACTATATAGTGATTTAAACTCTACATTTTATAGTTCTGAGGCTATTGGTAAGTATAATCTTATAAATTACTTTGAAGATTTCAAGCAATGAGTGGACTAGCTGGGTATGACAGATCTAAATTATGTTGGTCACAAATACACATGGTCTAATAAACAAAGCTCACATTAGTTCTTCTAAAAGAAAGTTGACTGTGCTTTAGTTAATGGAAGCTAGCTAACATAATTCGGTAATGGAAATACAACATTCCTTGACCCCCTTTTCTCAGATCATACCCTAGTCAAGATAGATAATCTTTTTCAATAGGCAGCTATGAATTTCCATTCAGGTTCAACAACTACTTGGCCAAAGAACCAAGATCTCTTGATGCTTGTAAGAAAGGATTTGAGGGAACCAAAAAAATCATTTATATATAAAAGGACATTAAAAAGGAACTGAAGTCCTTGCATTCCTTGATAGGCTCTGCTGATCAAGCATTATCCAAAGTTAAGAATAATCTTCCTATAATCTAGTGATCTCTTCCACTATCACCTCATAATCCTTAACTTCTAGTCAATGAAAAATAGGTCCTCTCTAACTATATGATCACTGCTCAAAATCATAACTCGCTTCTTCGAGAACAAAAACTAAATATGTTTAATCACTACTAATGAGGGAGTTTAACCTCATAACCATATGGAAATCTAGGAAGAGGCTATATGGTATTTCAATAATTTCTTTTGTTCTTCCAATTTAGATACTATCTCCGTTACTGGTCTCTCAGAGCTCATTTCTAAGAGAATAAACCATAAGGACTTTAAAAGGTTAACTAAGGTTGTAGATGATAAGGCGATTGAGGAATCTCTATCCAATTTGAATGGTATAAAAGAACTAGTTCCTAATGGACTCAATGTCCTTTTCTACTAGAAATCTTGGGACATTACATACCCCTTTATTAAGAAAACCATGAAAAAGTTTTTCTCTATTGATGTGCTTCTCCAGGAGAAAGTCCCACATCTTTCACTGAGTTCAGGGTCATAGCATGCATAAATTTACTTTACAAAATCATTTAAAAAATCCTTGCAATAAGATTGAAAAATGTTCTTATCCTACTCACAGTGAAAACTAGGGGGCTTTCATCTATAGACAAATTGGAGATATCATATTGATTGTGCAAGAGTTGCTTCAGGGATATTCACAAGTAAATTCAACTCTTAACTACACCATTAAGGTTGATTTTCATAAAGCTTTTGATAGTATGCAATGGAGTTTCTTACAACAAACAATGGAGACATATGGTTTCCTAGCTATCTTCATGAATTGGATCAAGGAATGTGTCTCCAAAGTAAATTATTAAGTTTTGATCAATGGTAGCCTTTTTAACTTTTTCAATGCTAGGAAAGGCCTGAGGATGGGGACTCTATTTCCCCTATCTCTTCATCATGTGCATGGAAGTGCTCAATTCTATAATTCAGCATGAAGTGACCTTGAATGCTAAATTTAAACACCATTTGAAATGTAAGAAACTTGGGTTAGCTAACCTTTCTTTTGTAGATGATTTGTTACTTTTCTATAGTGCCAAACTTAAGTCAATCTAAAACTTCATAAAGGTTATTGACAGTTTCAGAGAACTTTCGGGTTTACACATCAACCTCAACAAAAGTCACTTTATCATATCCAAAGGAGATGCTCCAATGGCTTCCCAAATAACATCAATCACTGGAATGGTTAAGAAAGCAACACCCCTACTATATATGGGCCTTCCATTTTTAACCAAGAGGCTTACCACCCTCGAGTGCAGTCCGCTTGTATAGAAAATTTAGAGAAGAATTGGCTCTTAGTTGAACAAATTCCTATCGTTTGTAGGAAAAATCTAACCAATTAAATGACATTTCACTGCATATCTGTTGGAGCTCACACACATTTCTTTCTAAAGGGGTTATCAAGTTAATTGAACAAATACTCAAGGATTTCTTATGGAACTAGTTGATGGGAGTTAAAGGGAGTGCTAAAATTAAGTGGTCTGATATCTACTACACGAAAGAAGAAGGAGGGCTAAATATAATTTTAAAAAATGCTCAACTATTTCAGATTCGTCCTTGCAAAGCACATAGGTATTGATAAAGTTTAAGTAGGTGATTCTATCATGGAGGAACTCTCTTTTTCACCAAAAATTAGAGGAGGAATGATAGTTTAGGTAGTAGACTACTTCTCTATGTTACCTTCCATTCTTCCATAAAGTTACCCTTTTCTCTAAAGAGTTCCTGAGCTAAAAGTTAGTGTACTTACTAGAACTATGTCCTAGCCACCAATATTCATCCAATTTATTGTTGATAGGATGATCATGTAGGATATAGTCTTTAAAGATATTAGTGATACCTTGCCATTGATTATGGTTAATCCACTCTTTGACCTTGGCATTTATAAGGAGTATACTAATTAGACTGTGCATCAGTGGGCTATTACAAATAGGTCATGCTTTGCTCTAATTATCATAAAATAGGGATAGAAATTCTCCATTTCCAATTCTACATTTAAATTTCTCCATTAGTTTATCTCTTAGCTTTAGAAGTTGCTTACAGAGCAAGGATGATTTAGTCTTTAGCTCACACAAGCTCTTTCCTTTTAAAAAGTGATAATGAAAGCATTCACCTATAAGGATTCCTTATTAACCATTAACTTCTATAACCTATGAAGTGGTCAACATACCTCCTTCCAACTAACTTTAGTTTGGAATTTGCTCTCTTTACATCCATTCCATTGGAATCTCTTTAGTAACTTATCAATTTTTTTTATTAGTCCCCCGGAAAGGAAGAAATGGGAAGACTGATAATCGTAGAGAGAGTTTAAGAGTTTTTCGGTTAAGAAAACTATGCCTGCATTAGATAAAAGTCTATTGCACTAACATCTCAATCGTCTTTCTATTCTTTCAATAAGAGGAAGAAAATCTTTAAAGAGTGATTTCCTTAAAGAGATAGGAAAACCAAGGTACTTGAAAGGAGGGGACATTATTTGGAGCCCTCATATGCTTGAAAACCAATCTCCCCTATATTGGATACTCCTTGAGAGAACCACATTATTTCTACCATTATTAACTAAAAAACCTGAAATTTCCTTCAAAACCTTTAATGATGCTATAAGCATGCTAGTAGAAGCTTTATGAGCTTTAGAGAAGAGAAGTAAATCATTAGAAAAAAAATAGAGATACCAAACTAGTGTTTCTACATTTATTGTGATAATTGAAGCTAAGGTTATTATTGACATTGCTTTTGATTAATTTGTCTAAAGCCTCCATATCAAGAATGAAGAGGCAAGCTGATAGGGGTCACATTGCCTTAATCCCCCAGCTCCTTAGAATAGATGAGTTACTTTTCCATTGGTTAGGACAAAGAAGAGGGTTATTTGATACAAAGTTTGATCCAAGTTCCAAATTTATAAAGCTTCTAATAAATTCAAGATGAATTCCCCAAGTTACTATGATAAAATTTTGGAAGAAGTTAGCCTTAATTGTGTAATTTTTAGGCCACTTCTTTCTTTCATATCCCTTGAACAACTCTTGAACCATTAAAAGGTTGTCACCTATTAGCCTCTCATCCAGAGAATCCCCTTATGATTCATTAATGATGTTTGGGTGAACCTTCCTTAATCTATAAAAATAGCTTTAGAGATGATTTTTTAAAAAAATTACAACATAAAATAGTTCTAAACACATTTAAGGAACATGGTTAAGAACTTTTGGTATTAAGTGAAGGAAATTCTCATTAATCTCTTTAAGCATCTAACCTTTGTAAAACAATTTATGGACAGCTTTAGAGATAGTAGTCTTTATAAAGGGTTAAGACTTTTGATAGAAGAGTCTAAATAGGCTATTTGGTGTTAGGGATTTAAAAGGATTTATCTAAAAACTACTCCCTTTATCTCTTATTTACTAACAAGTCTTATTAAAGTAGCAAGTTCCTCACTTAAGAATTTGTTAAGGATAAATGAATTTAAAAGAGATAAATGGGAGTTTAAGGTTGTGTATCAGTTATAGAAAATTGAATAAAGTTACAGTTAGCAACCAATATCCACTCTTGAGGATTAATGATTTATTCAATTAGCTACAAGGATCCAAAGTTTATTCAAAGATTGATCTAAGATTAGGTTATTATCAGTTCAAATCCACAGTGAGGATATTCCAAAAACTGCCTTCAGGACATGCTCTGGCTACTTTTATGGATTTGATGAATAGGGTGTTTCGAGAGTACCTAGATAAGTTTATGATCATTTTTATTGATGACATATTGGTGTACATAGGCAGTCATAAGGAGCATGCAAAATACCTTCGGATAGGATTACAGACCCTACGAGAGCATCAGTTATACGTTAAGCTCAATAAGTGCCTATTTTGGCTAGACAAGGTTACCTTCTTGGGTCATGTCATCTTAGTTGAGGGACTTAGCATGAATCCCCAAAAGATTGAAGCTATTACTAATTGGAGATCTCCCACCATTGTGACAATCTTCCACCACTGTGATGGCAGTCTGGAGCTTCCTTAGATTGGTAGACTATTATAGGAAATACATTATAGGATTTTCCAAAATAGCAACCCCTCTAACCAAGTTGACGTAAAAGAGGGGAAGTTTAAGTGGTAAGATGCCTGTCAACAAAGTTTTGATGAATTGAAAGAAAGAATGATGATAGCTCCTGTACTTATATTACCGATACGGGCTAATGGATTTGTCGTGTATAATGATGCCTCGAGTTAAGGGTTAGGGTGTGTTCTCATGTAGAATGATAAGGTTGTAGCCTATGCTTCAAGGCAATTGAAGAAGCATGAGTAGAACTACCCCACCCATAATCTAGAATTAGTAACAATAGTGTTTGCATTGAGAATTTGGAGGTATTACTTATATGGTGTTCCTTGTAGGATTTTTATAGATCATAAGAGTCTGTAATATTTGTTCATTCAAAAGGAGCTAAGCAAGTGGAAGAGGAGATGGTTGGATTAATCAAAGAGTATGATTGTACGATAAAGTACCACCCTGAAAAAGCCAATATAGTGGTTGATGCCTTAAGTAAGAGACCTACCAATTCGATAGCACAACTGAAGACGATATATCTTCCACTTGTAACAAAAATGAGGTCTCAAAGAGTGAGATTGGATATGGTAGACTTGGGGGATTAATTTCTATCTTTCATATTCTCCTTGTTTTGGTGGATTGGGTTAGAGAGGGACAAAAACAAGATCCACAGTTGATGAAGTTGCAGATCGAAGTTGAGATTGGGCAGAGAATAAATCTTTCAATAAAGGAAGATGATACAGTAATAAGGGGGTAATGATTATGTGTACCAAATATAGGGGACATAAAGAAAGAGATCTTAGAGAAAGCCTACTCCTTAGCTTACGTTATGCATCCGAGTAACACAAAAATGTACCACACTCCTAAAGAACATTATTGGTGGAGAGGGATGTAGAAGGAAATAACAGAGTTAGTTTATAAGTGTCTAACCTGTCAACATGTAAAAGTAGAATATTATAAGCCTATGGGATTAATGCACCCCTCCTTATTCCATAATGGAAGTGGGAGAAGATTACTATAGATTCATAGTAAAACTTCCACAGAGTCAGAGGGGATATAATGCTATATAGTTGATAGAGGACAAGTTATCAAAGTCCACACATTTCCTTCCAATCAAGCATGATTATCGCTTAAACAGGTTAGCCCAACTTTACATAGATGATATAGTGAGACTATATGGTATGCCAATTCCTATTGTCTTAGACCGTGACCCTAGGTTTACATTAAGATTTTGGCCCAACTTATAGAAAGCCTTAGGTACACGTTTGAAGTTTATCACTACCTTTCACCCCCATTTAGATGGAAAGTCAGCAAGGATTATCTAGGCACTTGAGGATATGCTTAGGTCCTATTTCATAGAGTTTAGGGGAAGTTCGAAAATGCGCTTATTACTAATAGAGTTCACGTACAATAACAGTTATCAGGCTAGCATTGGCATAGCCCCTTACAAGGCACTTTATGGAAGAAAATGCAAAACTCTAATATGTTAGGATGAAGTAGGTAAAAGGAAATTGATATATCCCGAGCTTATATAGATGACAACAAATAAAATTCAAGTTATTAGGGATATATTAAAGATAGCTGAGGATAGGCAGAAAAGCTATGCGAATAATCACCATAAGGATCTTGAATTTGAAATTAGAGATAGAGTATTTCTCGACATTTCTCCTTAGAAAGGTGTAATTAGATTTGGGAAATGTGGTAAGCTAAGTCTACATTACATGGTAAGCATATGAATTGAAGCTACCAGATGAGCTCATAAGGATTCACAATGTCTTTTATGTATCTGTGCTTCGCAAGTACCTAGCAAACCTTTCGTATGTAATCACAGCACAATTGGTGAACTTAAAGAAAGATTTGACTTTTGAGGAGGAACCGGTACAAATCCTTAACACAAAGATCAAGTTCTACATGATAAGATCATTCTTTTGGTTAAGGTACTTTGGAGAAATCATGCAGTAAAGGAAGCTACATCAGCAGATGTGTACATTATATCCCTACCTATTTTAAACATATATGCTTGGTTAAATTTTAAGGACAAAATTTGTATAAGGAGGGGTGATTGTAAAATCCTGAAGCTTTCCTTTCATTGAATATAAATTTTTATTTTCAATAAATAGTGTTTTCAAAAGAATAGTGAATCTGGGTGAATAGTGACTTTTTGGGGGACCCAACCCTAAAGCAAAAATAAAAATATCCAGAATAAGTATTAGAGTTTAATGATACTGAAATGGACTGAAAATAAGTATTATCGGAAGGATTTTGGGAGTTCTAAAAGTTTAGGACTAAAATGCCCTGTTTTGGAATATAATGGGTATTAATGATTTTAAACTCATTCGAATTTTTTAAAGCTTCCAATCAATAAGTATTGACCCTAATTAGAGTATTTCATAGTCAATTTGAGGATAAGACGATTGTGAAATATTTTCAATTTTTAATTCAATTAGTTGGTGAATTAAATTCATTAAAAGGGCAATTTGGCCTTTGTGTATACAATCGTGTGAGTGGATTAGTGAGCCACACTTAATAACCAATTAGAGACTTTCTTAAAGGTTAAACATCATTAATTAAATGGATGATGGGTCATTAGAAGAGGACAAATTAGAGAGTGACATGTGTATCATTTAATGGGGAGTATAAAGAGCAAAACTTAAAAGAAAATGCTTCATTCTTTTAACATAACCACGAGTGTGAAACAAAAAGGGAGAGAAGAGAAACCAAGGTGAAGTTTGACCAAGGAGAAAGAGAAGAAGAGTGCAACTGCTGTTGATGGGTTTTGGGTGATATTTGAAGAAATCTTGATCAAACCTAAGTATTCATCAAATACCTAAAAGACTGGAGGAAAAAGTGGTAAGTTTTTCTAGCTTAAATTTCTAATTTTTATAAGTTTTGAGTGGGATGGATTTGTTTGAAATCAATGGTGATTTTTGACTTACCATGGAGTAGAAAATAAGCTTAGAGACATTTAAGGGTTGAAATTAAAAAAGTAAACCAAGAAATCAAGATTGGAAGAATTGAGCATGGCTAGGTCTTTTTAGTGTGATTTTATCAAAAAATTCTATTTTGATGTTTTATGATGTTCATAGCACGGTTTTCGAGGTAATGAAGTAAAGAAACGAAACAGAATTGATTTGGAAAAGTTTAATGTTAAATATGTTAAGCTAAGCCTTAAGGGCATTTTTGGTATAAAAGTAGGGTTATGACGTAATGATCGTGTGAATGTGACTAAAGATGTTCATTAAGTGAATTTGTGGTAATGGATTTATTAAATGAAATGTTATGATATTATTTGGAAAAACTGGTGGGCACCGATTCTAAAACTCAACTCTTGTTATGATACCACAACTGTTGGACCCCGCTTTCGGAGCCCAACCTCGGAGTCATAAAACGTGTACTTGTGCTTTTTACCATGTATGGTTATTCCAATTAACCCTCATTATTTATCCTTGGTTCATCTCCATTCTCTAATATCGTAAGCGTCAGGGCCTATTTTTCAAATCATTCAAATATTCTATGCTCAACTTCCATCCAGATATTGAGCATCTTAAAGGCTGAATCAGAATTCGACCTCTTCATATAATTTGGAAACCTACGTCTCTAGTTTACTCCGCATTGAAAATCATCTCAATTGGAATCCTACAGATCGAGATATATTCAAAATGCCGAAGCATGTTTAATAAAAAAATACCAGTTCATACTATTCCAATAGATTCCTTCACTTTCCTTCAATCAAAACCTTTTTCCAATCAATTCGAAATGCTGCCAATTTTTTATAGAGAGATAGCATAATATGTGAGGAATCTATTATCTCAAGGGTCACTTCGTTTAGAGGTCAGATAACAGTTTTCATCCAGAAATTGTAAGTCTTAGGGATGGGTTAAAATTATATTCCTTTATATCATTTGTAGCTCTATGTCTCTAGTTTGTTTAGACATAAGATTCATCTTATTTGGAGGTCAGATAACAAATTTACGGCCGAACGAAATCAAACAAGGTTCTGTCCTCCACTATATTAAACCTATTTTGGGACAAAAGGCATAACTTGCTCTAGAGATATCAGATCAAGGTCATTCTTGAAGGGTTCGAAAGAGGACTTCAATATCTACATCTTTCATGCAGACTTTGAGTGAGATTTTGTCATCTAAAGGGTCCGAATGGGACCAGATGAAAGGATTAGACGAAACCAGATGAAGGGTCAGACAAATTGGGAAAATTATCATAACTTTCTATAGAGATATCAGATTAAGGTGTTCTTTACTTAGTTTGACAGAAAACTTCAAGATCTACAACTTTTATTAAGCCCTTAAAGACAAATTCTATCATCTGCAGGGTCAAAAATGTGACCAAATGATAGGATCAGATGAGACGATATGTCGTCATCACCAGACGATATGACATCACCAAACGATATATCCTCACCAAACGATGCAACCTCACCAGATTATACGTCCTCACTAGACAATGCGTCCTCACCAGACTATACGTCCTCACCAGATAAAGTATCCTCACCAGACGGAACATTCTCATCAGATGATACATCCTCACCAGACGAAGCATCCTCACCAGATGATACATCCTCACCAGACCAAGCATCCTCACTAGATAATCCTTCCTCACTAGATGACACGTCATCATTAGATGATACGTCATCAACAGACGATATGTCCTATACTCCTAAGCATCTCCACTTATAAGGACCATAACTTTTGACTCCAATATCCAAAAATTCCATACTATATACCGTTGGAAAGCTAGAAAGCTAAGATACAATTTTCTAGAAGACAACTTTGTCTAATTCAACCTAGATTAATCTAGATTTTCCCCTGAACTCATAATACAAATTTTTTCCCAACGAAAGACTTGAAATTTTGATTTCGCAAACTTGGAATGTCCCGAGCTTAACCATTCAGCTACCAAATTGACTTCATTAAACTCTCAAATCTCAATTCATTTGTCTCGTCAAGTTCAACTACATCTGATCAGTCATAATTCCTATCTTCCTTCTCGTAACATCTCACTCATGCGAACATATATATATATCAATGATTTATGCTCCAAAAACATTAACTCAAGATGATAACTTCTTCACGTATATCTAATTTTAACTCACATCATCCATACACCATTCGCATTTCATTAACATTAAAAGAATAAAGTTTTACAAATCTTTAATGACATTCCAAGCCACATTACATCATCGTCTCAAAATCTCAAATTACAAAAGATTCTTAAACAAACAAACTTCTTACTTTCCCAAAATCAACTCAAACTATAAAATAAACAAATTTGGAGAACTACCCTTAGGCTCTTGATTACTTGGTCTCTTAGCTATCACCTGAAGATGGGATAACAGGGGGGTGAGCTTAAAAGCTCATGGATAATAGTTTATAACAAAAAAATAAGCAAAATCTTTGAAAACATTTTACTTGTCATAGAAAATTTTCATTTAGTTCATAAACACATGTTTCTCAAATTCTCATCGTATAGTCAAATTCATAAACCATAAAACATGAATGCATCAAACTTGTTCACAGATCATAAGCACATAAGCACATCATAATGGTTTAGGTGGATCCAAAACAAAACATACTACACATTTCTCATAAAGGTCCTGTGTAGCCATGAACAGAACGTATTAACGCAATCTCACATAACGGTTTTGCGTAGCCGTGAACTTATGGGAGTTTATGAAGGAGCTCCATGCCACTAGCGGGCAGGCTAGAGAAGTCTTTTGTTGAAATACACTTGGCTTAACTTAGAGGACCACCACAAACTCACATAATCATGCATTTCACATCTTGTAAACATATTGCCCAAAATGACACTTTTCTGAATCTTAACTTTTCATAGACATAAGATATTTAAAAAACATGATTTCATAAATATGTTATTTTGTCAAAAATCACTTTTAGAGTCTTTTCATAAATCATCACATAATTTATGTAACAACATATTGCAATTTCTCAAATCATTCAAAAGCAATAAATGCAACACTTATGATGCAATTGAAATCATTAAACCTCTTTGATTTAAAGAAAATATTAGTGGCTTATTTACTCTGTTATAAACACGTACCCACCTTGATTTCCTTGCTTAAAGACTTGCTCAAAATGCTTCTTCTCTTGTTCCTCTTGCCTCTTTGATCCCCTTTATACAGTAACAAAAATCTCACTCAATAGGGTTTTCAATTGAAAATCCCATAAAGCATAATCACTAAAAATTGGTGCTAGAATACTTAAACCCATGGATTTTCTAAACTCCATGAACTAAAATCCTTCCAAAAATCCCAAAAGATTTACGTGATCTTACCTTGGCTCTTCACCAAATGAAGAGATATTTGGCTCAAATGGAAGCTCTTCTCTTCCTCTACCCTTTTCTTTTCTTAAACCACTTCAAAATCTCTTTTAAAAGCTAAGAAATGAAGAAACCCTAGCTCAACTCTATTCTTTTCTCTCAACCACCGAAATCTCTCTACTTTCTCTCTTTGATTTGTTATTTCTATTCCTCTCTCCTAATTCACTTTTTTTCTTCTTCTTCTTAAACAAGACCACATTTTGGTCTTGTCCTTCCGAAAATACCCCTCCTCTCCTTTGGACTTCCCATTTTGCCCCTTCTTTCATTTACGTCCTAACTCCTTTAATCTTCTTAAACACCATATTAACTCCAACTTAATTCAAATCTTTCCATATAATTTCAAATCTCTATTTATGCCCATCAAATTAATGACTCAATTCTAAAAATAACGAAACAAATAAATCAATAATAATTAAAAAAAATTCGAGATCCAACAATTCTCCCCCCTAAAAGAATTTCGTCCTCGAAATTCTTACCTAACTAATCTAGGGCTAGGGGTATGCTTCCTCTTGTGCTTCTCTGTTTTCCATTTAACTTCATCACTCCAATAGTTTTCTTTCTAATGACCTTAGTCAACAGATTCAATCCATTTTTCCATGACTTATTCAAACATCACACTATCTTATCTATTCCCTCAACATATTTCGGATTACTCACAATTTTCCACTTCCTGTGTGGATAACACCAATATCATATCATATCAATATTTTTTAACATACTCACGTATATCACATTACGAATCTAAGACATCTTTCTTCAGTAGCACTTCTCATAACTATTTCATATAGACTTATTCATGTCAGGCTTAGCTAATCCTTTTTCCTAACTTGAGCACACCTTGGCACGGTGATACCCTCAGGTAAATTTAACTTTCATTTAATAATTCACATCAGTGTAGTGTTAGTACACTTAACTCTTATGTCTATTTTACTGTATTCCATGCCTTTGGCATTCATCCACCTAATTCATTCATCTTTCTTGAATCACTTAATTTCTATTATTGATCAATTTCACCTATCAGTAACATCTCCAATTCTAGCCTTCAACAATTTTTAGGCCTTAATCATCACAATACAAAAGCGAATGACTCTTTCTGTCATCTAACTCCTCACACTGTATTATAATGAAATCACTATGACAACGATTATGATGCTTAAGGTCAAGTAGGACTATATGTAACATCCCGCTACCTATGTTAAGGCAAAAATAGTAAATAAGAGAAATTGTTGAGAAATTAAGAGATACATTTCATGCTCCTGCATAATATGTCATACACACACACATGAATAGTGAAATTGTTGCACATGAAAATAATTGTACATGCATTTATGAATAATTCCGAGTATAATGGGATTGATTTGTGTATTTTTTAGAATTATGAATGTTTTTACATTGGAAATTTTATGGGTTAGTGAAATTGTAATATTTTTTAATTTTGGTGATTTTAGGACTTATTTTCAGAAATTATAGAGAATTATGGAAATGTATGGAAAATAAAAATAGAAATAAAATGATATCAGAGAATTTACAAATGATTTTTGAAAATTTCGGATGACTTAGAATTTGTAAGAAGTTGATATTGAAAATATTAGAGATAATTGTAATGAAATGATGAAAGTTATGGGAACTAATTCAAAGAGAACTAGTTAGTTTGGGAAATTAGCTAAGGGTTTAAGAAGTGGACAAGTGCCCATGTTTAAAGCCAATTTTCTTAACCTTGGAAAGACCAAGTGTTGTATCCTTATTTTCATCTTTCTCGAAGCTTCTTCCTTAAGATCCTCCCTAATACAGAATTTTTCATCAAATACTTTCCAAGAGCTTTCTTTGCTTTCCATATTCCACACCACTTCCCTACTGCTATTTGTTCTTCTGCCAAAGAAAAACCAGAAGTGGGTCAGTGTTCACAATGGATATGTGTATTTGCATGGAGTTAGGGCTTGAAGATAATTGAAGATTTTGGAGTTTTCCACAAGTAAGTAGTGAATAAATCCTTTGGATTTATGGAGTTATGAAATGAATTCAATGAATTATTATCATTGCATGATCATGGTATTTACGTGTATATAATCATAAACACTGTGTAAATGGGATAAAAATTGTGGATATGGTGTTATTTAGTTTTTTATGGATTGTTAGTGATCAGATGTTGTAGAAATGAGTTTTAGAGTTTGAAATAGCAATAAAATGATGTATAGGATTAGTGTAGAGAATTATAGTATGAAAAGGTGATATGTAGATACATGCTTTGTTTTCTTTTTCTTCACTGTGCATGTAAATATATGTGTGTGTGTGTGTGTGTGTGTGTGTGTGTTTACGTGGGTAGGTGAAAGCTTTAAGGATTATCAAGAAAATGGTCTTTAAGTTGAATAGTAGTTGTAAAATGATGGTCTGAGATGGGAATGACTATTTAAATGGAATTTGAGAGAAAACATGGAGATTGAGAATAAAAGTTGGAAATGTAGAAAGTTGGCAGAGCATGAATAGGTTGAATATGAACTTTTGGCTTTTGATGATTTTTTTATTTTTAACTTATATATTTTGGAGTAGTATGAATTTATGGTGAATGTGTTGTTTGAAATGGAGTAGAAAAAAATAGAAATAAAAATTTGAAGTGTTCAATTTTAGAGAATGAAGTCTAGAAATTTTCTGGGAATGAATAGTAACAGTGTTAAGTTTTGAGCTGAAACTTCTGTGAATTTATTGTATTGATTTAGGCATATTTTGACAAAATTGTCTTCATTAAAGTTGTAGATATTTATTTTAGCTTTCCATTTATATAAATTATGAAATTTTTTAACATTGTAGTTGAGAGATATGATATTTAGAAGTCTGTGATGTTGCATGGGATGGACATTCGAGACAGCTGCATTGATTTGAAATGTAAACCCTTTTAGGGGTAAAATATCATTTTTGGGTCTTCATAAAAGTTGTAGATCTAGAAGTCCTATTCAAAACAGTCTTTGAATGACCTTAATCAGATATTTATAGTAAAAGTTATGCCTTTTACCGAAACAAGTCAGAGGAAGAAAAGAGGAAAGAGGAAAGTCGCGACCGCGGTAATACATTACGCGGGCCTTCAAACCTAAACATCTCTCACTCTTTTGGCCATAAATTTTTCTTCCAACCTCCAAATGATATGATTTTTTAAGAATTGGATTTCTAACAAATTCCTCTATCTCTATACAAAAATTTATAGCTTTTGGTATTAATTTTAAAAAGATTTATTGCATCAAAGTAAGGGTATCGGTTGGAAGAGCTTAAACTGGATATTTTACTGAACATATTTCAGTATTTTGATGATATCTTGATCTGTAGGATTCCAAATAAGATGAAATTTTATTTGGTGTAACCTAGAGACATAGGCCTACAAATTAGCTCATGAAGTCAAATTTTAATTCTTTCTCTAAGATATTGAATTTCTGGATGGAAATTGTACATAGTACACTGTTATTGAATATTAACAACCCAATAATGTTGGAGTTATATCTTCCAAATTACTAAACAAAATTGAGTGATTTTAGTTTCAATGGAAATATAAGACATAGAGGAACACTTTTTTAGAAAAGAATATGACCAAATTACATCAATTTCTCTTTCTATTTGAATGTAAACAGTAGACCCAAAAGTGTGACTTAGAAAAAAATCTGAAGTGAGTCAATGAGAAAGGAATAGAGATTTTAAGGGTTTAGTGAGGCATAAATCTAAGTATAAATTTTAGTTAGCTGAGTTTTGATATGAGATTGATTTTTTGATGAAATTGATAGATAAATATTAAGGATTATCATGAACATGCATTGTACATAATTCATTTCATACATGTCCATTGTTGAATACTTATATTGTGCAAATTATGATATTGTGTATATTATTTGTGATAGATGAGCAACTAGAACATCAACCTCTAGACGTTGTCGGATCTTCCAGACATTAGCTTTGGGAGCAACTTGTGAGTAGACCTAGATGGTCTCATTTCATTGTTTGTTTTGTTTGGTTTGGTTTTTATATTAATTGACTACTGAATGTCGATATGAATGCGTCTTGATTGTTGATTCCGGACAGAATGTTGGGCCCCGATTCGCATGAAGCATGTTTAAATTATTTTGAGGTTTTAGTCTGATGATTTTAATTTGGTTGGAATAAATTGAGGATTTTCTTGTGTAGGTTATGATTATTAAATGAAGGGATTTAGTGAAATTCGATTTGTTGAGAAATTTTTATTTTGTGATGCATGGTTAGTAGTAAAAAGAATTATATGAATTGAGGGTTTTACGAATTTAGGTGATTGAGATTGTGTGGATTTAGTTCAATTAGAGCTTTAATAAATTGTTGATAATGAGGAAGATGTAAATGTTTTTAAGGCTTAAGGTAATCAAGTGGGCTTTTAGCCTTTGATATAGCTTTAAAATAAAGAGTAAAGGAAGTAAATGGGCTAAGGTCCATTTAAATAGTTATTAAATGAGCAAGATGGAGTCTTGGGCTTAAGTTATTAAGTTAAAGTGTTAGGTTAAGAATTAGGGTTTTAAAGGAAAGAAACCAAATGGGCTAGGGTTTTTAAGGTGGATTAAATGAAAAAGAAAGGAAGCATTTGGGCTTTTAAGTGGGAGCCCACGAAAATTCAAATGGGAAGGAGGGAAATGAAAATTTGGGAAAGGTTATAAGGAGGGAAACTACTTGGGCTTGAAGACTTGGGCTTAGAGTTTAAGTTAAAGGGTGAGGATAATGTAAGGAAGCTTGGAAATTTTTTAAAAGAAAGGAAAGTTTCCTAAGGCTTGTAAGAGAGGAAATTTTCGAAATTAAAGAGGAAGAAAGCCTTTGGGCTAGAGCCCAATTAGGTGGATAAGTAAGGGAATGAAATAGACTAAAGGAAGGAAATAAGAGTAGGGTGAGAAGTTGCCGTGAATGAAGGAGGGAAAGTTAAAGAAAAAGAAAAGAAGAAAAGTCAAGGAGAGGGTTAGGTTAGTGAGGTGTCGTATTTTAGCTTAGGTTAAGTGAGAAAGGCTTTTGGTTTTAGGTCATTTCTAGCACCATCCGAAACACACAAGAGAGAAGAGTGTCGAAAATTTCCAAAGGAGAAAATAGAAGAGATGGGTTTCGGCTAGTGGAGAAGAAGGAGAAGAGAAAGAAAAGCTTAGGTCTTTGTGTTTTATACAAGAAGAAAGTGTAAAGGGAGAAGCTATCCTCCATTAGAAACAAGAAGAGAAGTCGTGGGTCATCTTCAAAGGTAAGAAAATTTCGAATTTTTGTGGATTTATAGTTAGGATTTGTTGTCTTTCTTGCTTAAATGGTGGTTTGAAGAATGATTTATGAAGAAAGAAAGGAAAGAAGAAGAGTTATGAAGTTGAAGCAAAAATCTGATTCTCGTTAGTTTCTTATTAGGTAGAAGATTTTCAAATTTTGTTGGCTATTTAAGATAAGTGTTGATGTTAATGGTTTAGATAAAATATAAGTGAGATTATGTATTTTCCCATGCCTTAGAATTTTCCAGCATTGTTTCTTTTGCTAATTAGGGCTTGATTGTTAAGGTTTTGTATTTCATGCTTAACAATGGTGATTGGAAGAATTCTTTGAGAGGGAATAAGAAAAATCTGATTTTATGGAAGTAAAAACCTGATTTTCGTGGGTTAGGGATTTCGAAACTTCTTGATTGTATTGTTAGGTTTTATCTTTTCTTGTTCGCAAATGATGGTTGAAGAATGATTGTATGAAGGAAAGGAAAAAAATTAGGTGAGACTAGGTGGTTAAAAGTCAAGTTTTGTACCATTCTTTAAAATTTCAGCATTGTTACCTTTTGTTAAATTGAGATTATTGTGCTTATGAAGGTGAAGTGAGGCATTGAAGGAAAAGGGAAAGAAGAGGGTTTATAGAGGTTTAAGAAATCAGCATTTGTGAGTCTCTTTAAGGCATGAGATGTTCGAAAATACTGCATTAAATTGAGCGAGGTTATGATGGTTATAGTTTAGGAATGGCATAGGCAAAGATAGGTAGGTTTTAATTCATGTTTTCCATTCTTGCGAATTTTCCATCTTTGATGTTTAGTGTTACTTAAGGCTTTTATACTTTGATTAAGGACAAATAAGGTAATTGGAGGTATAAGAAAGGTATAAGTGAGAGTAGGTCGGGTTAAAGTCAAGTTTTTGCATTCTTGCCAATTTTCCAGCATAGTGACCCTTTGGTAATTAGACTTTTTGTGCTTTGATTAAGGTCCAATAAGGCACTTGGAGATTGAAGAAGGACATGTTGACCAATCCTAGAGCTAAAGAAGTCAAGGTGGGTAATGCGTTTATAGTTTGAATTTGAGGCCAATTATTTGATTTTGAAAAATCAAGAAATGAGTGTTTGGTCGAAAATTGTGATTTTCGAATGACTAAATCCAATGTTTTGGAAATGATTTGGAAATTATCATTATCTGAAATGTTTCGACAAATTTGAGAAAATTGATGCTTTTTCAATTAATTCGAAAGTGTTGCATTCTTTGTGGGATTGGATTATGTAATGTGAATGTTAATACATGTGAATGTTATGTGAAATTGTAAATGTCATTTTGTGATATGGCATAATATGCGAAAGTTAAGTTTCGAACTGGGCCTTCGGGCAATCCGATTTGCAAGCATGAATTATGTGATTATGTGTTTTGTTTGGGCGAGAGAGTAACGTCCTGTTAGTCACGTGCACGTCGACGTATAGCCTTCTCCTGGCTGCCCGCTTTAGGCCTACGAGATCCGAAATTGGACTCGTCCTGTTTACGGTATAACCTTCGGGTTATCCGTCCTGTTCTACGGAACTCTCGAGCCAAATTGATTGTGCACAGCATCTTTGCATGATTATGAATAGTGCATGTATTCATATATGTATTATGGGTTACATTCGGAAAAGGTGCTGCATTCATATGTTGAATTGTTCCAATTGCGAAGAAATTGAGATTTTAAAAACTAAGTATTTGAGGCTTTCGCCTGAGGAATTATGAAATTTTTTATGATTATTTTGGGAAGTTAAAAATTTGAAAAAGAAACTTCGATAAATTTCTACTGCGAAATGTTTATACATGGAAAATAAGTTGAAAAGTGTTTTTGCTTCTGTTCTATTATAAACTTATTACCCACGGAGTCGTCGAGCTCACCCCCCATTATTCATATGGTCACTATTCATATGGTCAATATGGTAAGTAGCCAGAAAACAACTTTGAACCTCCTTAATCGCCAAATTAGGTTTTACTTTCTTCTTGAAAGCTATAGAGGTTTCCTTCAATTTTATTTGGTCACGAAGCTTGAACAAATTCAAATTCTAAGCAAAAGTTATGCATTTTCTCTTATAACTTTTGCAATTGACTTCCGATTTTTCCGATTTTTGAACCATTGGTTTTCTCAACAAAATTTTCTACCCTCTCTCACAAAAATGTAAAATTTTTGGATTAGTTGAATTTTGTCGGAAAATTTCCCGCAAGTTTGTTTGAACCATTTGTTCGATTTGCTTTTATTTTTGTTCTTTCGTTTCGTTTTCCGGTTGGAACCCGATTCATGTATAAGTATGTAGGTTTCGGATTAAGTAGTTGGATATCCGGTAATGGGTTCCAACAAATTCTACTAACAAACTAAAAGAGAAAAATTAGATTGTAAATCATTCTTCAACACTCTCCTTTGATTCAAAGTTCCAAATGCCAAGAAAAACTTTAAATAATAGATTTTTTTCAAAAAATACTTTGTCAATTAGCCAACTACTTATAAATGTGAAAATAATTGAAAGTCATCTCTTTCTTCACAAGTTAGCAAAATGTCTTGACAAGTTACTAAAGTTTCTCCAACATACTCAACTTCTAAGGATGATGCCACATATTAATATTTGTTTTAATTTCAATTGTGATTTTGATATGAGGAAGAGATAACTTTAAAGTATTGCAGAAGTAGCTAACTAATATATTGGCAAGTCTTTATCGAAAGAGAAGTTATGCTAATTTATAACTTTGCTTAACATTTAGAACTTTAAATTAAGGAGGAATGTTGAAAAATGGTACAAAGTTTGACTCGTTTCTTTCGAGCTATTGGTAGCATATGTAACTTTTTTTAATTAGTCAAATAATTAATTACTATTGTTGTTAAGACTGCATTAGTAGACACAAAAACTTTGTTAATTGCTTTACTAGTTGTGTAAAATCTTTCTAATTTATTTTTTATAGATACACCCATCACATTAATTAATAGAGCCAATTTTTAGTTTTCCAGACCATACTTTTATCTTAGTAATTTTAGATCTTTATGTTGATGTACACCCATAATGCAAATGTCATAGCTTCAAGTAAATTTTCTTTTTACTAGCAATAAGAACAAAACTTCCTATATATACCTTTATCTTAGTAATTTCAGACCCTTAATGTTGAGATGTCATAACTTCGAATCATCATTTTTATAAGAAGTAAGAACAAAACTTCCCATACTTAAAAATTCCAACAATAACAATTTGCTTTGGGTATCTTGATATTAATAGTCACTTAGCCTGATTTCTTACCTTTGATGACAAAAACATCATTGTCAAACAATATGAAATATTCATCAACCATTAGTGACCTAACACTGTAAATTGTATCCTAAATCGAATTTAGATTAAGCATTACTTAGAAATTTAGGTTTGCTATAGCTAGTTTCAACTCCTACCATACCTTTCCCTTCAACCTATATTTATTTTCCATTTTAAATGTGAATTTTCATCTTTTTTGTCTCATTACGCTCTTCAAATATCTAATTTGCGCTTGCCATATGATTCAAACAACCTCTGCCTATAAACTACAAATCACCTAACTTATGGTTAGTATTAAATGGAGCCATAAAAGCTTACTTTTTTCTTCATTCTCTATTGCAAAATTTATATTCTGTTCCTTAACTCATACTCCTTGCAATGATTATATTGAATGTTATTTTTGGTGTTTCTTTGCTCACTAGACTATCTTTATCTTTCATATCTACCTTTGCCTTTTCCATTACCATAATCATAACCACTACCATAAAATCCTTCTCTTCCATTACCTCTATTTGTTGAACATCATCGTCCTTCATTTGAAATGCCTTTTATTTTATTCTGTTTAAAAGTTTTTTTTAATTCTCAACTCATAAGTTTAAAGAGATTCTATTAGTTCATCAAACAAAAGAGTTGACAAATCTTTAGATTCTTCTATGACAATTATTATAAGATCAAACTTTGAAGTCATCCTTCTAAATACCTTTTCAACAATGGTTTAGTTGGTAATATTCTTGTTATAAGGTTGTATTTTTTACTGA
>JANITW010000008.1:51307873-51321542 GCA_027564335.1 Erythroxylum williamsii
AGTATGCATATTTGTTTCATCTGTTAAGGTGAAATCATTTCTTCACTTTAATGAAATGAAATAATTTACTTGCCATCATGGAATAACTTGTTTTGCTTATTTATCCTGTCAATTGGTTGTAAATTAAGAAAATATCAAATACGTTGTGGGTTGTTCATCTTCCATTTTGGACACACTAACTGTAACCCATTTTTTTGTTGTTTTGATTGTTATGTAGGTGGCCCTGGAATTGCCCCAATTGGTAGAAAAAACCTGCAAGCCCATGGGGTTTATCCTGCACTTTGATGAGGAAGTAGAAAATTAATATGGTAATAATACTATTTGTAGTAAATTGGAGAGGTATATTAAACTTTAATTCTTTTGCTTGCTTGAAATTAAATGTTAAGGTCCACTGCTTTGATTCTGAAACCTCCAGAAGGAAAGTTTGTTCCTCTCTTTGCCTGTTGCAGGTTGACGTGAGATTTTACTTCGTAAGTTCCACATTTGTGTTGACATTATTTGTCTAAAGAAGGATTGAGTGCTGACAATTTACAAGACCAATCTTCAGTTCTTTTTCAGTAGAACTTCACAACTGCCTGCTTTGGGTTCTTGCTGCTTGCAATTGTCCCACTTCTATCTGCTTTATTGAGATGTTTAACATTTTTGGTGTTCTGATGAATTGCATGCTTCATTCAAGGTTGGACGTTTACATATATGATTACCTCATCAAGCGGAAACTGCATGCCTCTGCGAAGGCATTTCAAGCTGAAGGGAATGTATCCACAGATCCTGTGGGTAAGACAACTGTCAAACTGAATAGATGCTCAAGTTATAAAAAGATAAAACAGAAGAAATAGCCAAAATAAATTCCTTACCTTTTGCTCTTCCATTTCCTTAACATTATTATAATAATCACTTGATTCTTTTTTGGTATAGCTATTGATGCACCAGGTGGTTTTCTCTTTGAGTGGTGGTCTGTTTTCTGGGACATATTCATTGCTAGGACAAATGAGAAGCACTCAGAAGCTGCTGCATCTTATATTGAGGTTGGTTTATAGATTTTTCAATCAATTCAACTTGTCTAAGTTTGATTTGCAGCCATCAATTCTTTGTCTAAATTGGCTGGAACAACTTCTGTTTGACGTCATTAGCTTGGCAATATCTAGTGTTATTTGTAGAAAGAAAAGATGCATATGGTTGTCCTAGTTTTTTTTTTTTTTTTGTTCCAGTTTGGAGGTTACCAAGTTTTTCAATTCACTTCTCTACTTCTGCTTGAGTATATGTATCTTTAATAGAAATGAACTAGTCATTTTTATTAGGACATATATTCAATTGTATGTCATATATTCGTTATGTCAAGTATAACTTGTAATCTTGCTAAATATTATGGTAAATGGTAGAGTCAATTGGCTAAGGCTCGGGAATTACAACAGCAACAACATCATCCACATCCAAAACCTCAGCAACATCAGCAGATGCAGATGCCGCAGCTTTTGCTACAGAGGCATGCTCAACAGCAGCAGCAGCAGCAGCAACACCAAAGAAGAGATGGGAACCAACATCTGAATGGTGGTTCCATTGGACTTGCCACTAATGATGCATCAAGGCATACCACTGCAACTGCAAGTGCTATGGCAACACAAATTTACGAGGATAGATTAAAGCTTCCACTTCAGAGGAATTCCTCTGATGATGTGGCAATGAAGGTACTAAGTTTTTATGAAGCAAGGAAGATTGGAAGATTTTTTCATTTTTTTGGTGAACAATAGACTTCATTCTTGTATCACTATGGTTTCCATTCTAACATTTCTATTTGCAGCAACGGCTAAGTGACAATGTGGGTCAGCTTCTAGATCCTAATAATGCATCGTTGTTGAAAACAGCATTGGGTGGTCAGCCTCCTGGGTACTCTTCTTCACCGTGGTTTTTATTGCTATGCTTATGGGATATTACAATTTTTTAACAATCAAATTAGTGAAGCCTTTATGCACTTTTTTTTTCTTCTTTTTCCCAGACATACACTACATGGTGCACCTGGATGCTCAAGTATTCAAAACCGTAGTCAACAGCTGCCCGTGTCTACCCAGGTAAAGTTGTTTTTGAGTTTAAAATTTAACATGCCCCATTTTTCTAATATAATCTTGTGAAACAGGAGATGAAGACTGAGGTGGCTGCAATTATTAATTCGAGGAATGCTGGTTCTGAAGGATCTTTAATGGGAATTCATGGTACTTTCTGACTAGAAACTTTTCTGGAACAAAAATTTACTTTCCCATTAGGGCCTTCTCTGTTAAATTTATTTGTAAAATTTGGTATTACCTGTTGCTTATGAAAGTTCAATCTGATTTGTGATTGCTAGCTGATGGCATTCCTCACATGCTAGTTTGGTAGGATAAATTTTATTTGTCAATGAAAAATTGTCTTTGTTAAAATTTCTTCTGGACTCTGATATTAATCATATTTCTGGAGACAACTATCATGAAATGGAAAATAACCATAAGATGTTGAAAATTTATTGTAGCTTAATGCAGTGGTTCATATGGCATTTTTATTGATGCCAATTTAGGGAGTGAGATTTTTTTATCTATGGGCTTATGATTAGGTTTTGCTTTTACATTACTGTAAATATTTGGTTGACTTGTATTTTCAGGTTTAGCGGTGGAATTGAGACCCTTTTCCTCCATACCTTTTCCATAACTCTTAACTGTCTTATTGATTTCTCTTCATTCTGCTTTTTTTTTTTCACTTTTTCTGTTTTGGATTTGAAATGCTGTGTCATGGAGAAAAGAAAGGAATCCAAATTTATTGCATTCTTATACCTTAGGATGTTCAATTCATTAATCTTTTCTGTTTTCCTTTGTCTTTCTAGATTTGGTTATCAAGGCTTGAATTGTTAATTTGATTACCAAACTGTGTGAAGTACTTATCATTTGAGTTTGCAACTAACTGGTTTTGGTATTTGTATAGGATCAACACAAGGGGGAGACAAATTGACTTTGAAAGGATGGCCTTTGACAGTAAGTTTCCGAAACGACAACTGATTGGGTCACTTAACCTCCTTGAGTGATGCGTAGGGAAATTTTGGCAAATTTATTTAAAATATCTTGCGCTAAACTTATTTTATTTCATCCTTTTTATTTTTCCTGCATTACAGTTCTGACCTTGGTTCCTTTTTTAGGGGCTGGAGCAGCTTGGGCTCCTTCAACATCAAAGGTTGATGCAGTCTCCACAGTCTCTTAACAAATTTCAACTTCAGCAGCAATTGATGCTTCAAGCACAGCAAAACTTGCCATCTCCATCTGTTAATGATTTGGAGCGTAGAAAGCTAAAAATGCTTGTGAATAGCCAGACCATGGCTGTTGGGAAGGATGGCTCATTTAATTCTGCTGATGCGCTCAGCAACATTGGATCACCAATGCATGTTGGTTCTCCTGTAATGTCCCGTGCTGAAACAGATGTGCTGGCTAAGGTACTTATTTCTCTGATGTTAGACTGAGGATTTTTTTTCTTCTGTTTGCTTTCTTCAGCAAATTTTCATCATGGATTTGCTTATATGGTTGAGGTTTCCAGTTGCAGCAACAACATATACAGAACAGTCAACAGCAGCAACAGTACCCACAGCATCCTCTTTCAAGTCAACAATCTCAGAGCTCAAATCAACACCTCGCACAGCAAGAAAAAATTATTGGTTCTGGTGGAATGACTATTGATGGCAGCATGTCAAGCACCTTCCAAGGAAATGAACAGGTACGCTATATTTAAACTGTTGATTTTCTGATGTCAGCTTTCAAAAGGAAAAATAAATGGCCTGACGGTTGGAATGTCATATAGGTCAGATTTCTATGAACATCCATTCATCAAAATATTTGGTACTCGAGTAAAATGTTTGAAGAAAACTACCATCCTCTTGTATGCTGAGAACATATATGGACCTTAAAAAGTTTTCCTTTGACTTTGTTCTTAGATAATCGTTGTTTATTGTCTTTTCTTTTTTGTTTAGAAAAGTTCCTTTTCCGAAATTGGAATTCCTATCTGCATACTTGATGTATTTAATTTCAAATCTGTGGATGCTTCAGCCATGAATGTTCTGTACTAGTTACATTATTGAAATTATTTTTCTTTGGTTCTCTTTTCATTATGTTCTGTTCCTTAAAGGCTTCAAAAAGTCAGATTGGACGCAAGAGAAAGCAACCGGGATCATCTTCAGGCCCTGCCAATAGCTCGGGGACTGGTAACACTGCTGGACCATCTCCAAGTTCTCCATCAACACCTTCTACACACACACCAGGAGATGCTATGTCTATGCCTTTGTCACACAGTGGTGGATCCTCGAAACCTTTGCTTATGTTTGGATCTGATGGCTTGGGTTCCCTTGGATCAGCTGCAAATGAGTTGGTTAGCAAAATAATTTATCTTCTACAGCATTTTTGACCTTCTAAATTTCCATTTTTTAAGCTTGCTACTAATATTTTCACCTTTAAATGTGTTGTTTTGTTAATTGATGTAAGATGGGAGAAGCAAATATAGTGTTTTCTGAATACCTTGTGCTTACAAAGGGCTTTAAACGTTTGATGTTTCATTGTTGAGATAACTTCAACTATGAAACCTGATGTTTTTTTGAGCTTGAAAAGGCAAAATAAGTTGCAATTCTGAAATCTATAATTTCCAAAGCCAGTTGTTTTCTTCATACTAGTATATGTTTATCAATGATAATATATTTTTAATTACCTCTGGAATTTGTTGCATTTAAACTCAAAAAGTTGTCAAAGAGGATGTAAATTGATTTGTCCTCAAGGAGATGTGGAGGGAAATTGATTGTTGGCTTCTAATTTACTTCTATACTAATACTGGCAGAACACTCACATACTTGTGTAATTTTACAATTTTGTGATAGTTTCTCTGATATCTCATTAGGTGATTGGTTGGTAACGAATTGTGGTTGTCATTTACATGTAAAAGTTGGATGATTGAGACTATTAAATGCAGGCTGATATTGATCGGTTTGTGGATGATAAGATTCTAGATGAGAATGTAGAATCCTTCTTTTCACATGATGCGGCAGATCCTAGAGATCGAGTTGGTCAATCTGGAGATGTCACCAAAGGTATAACTTCCTTATTAGTCTGACCACGGTACTGTAAGAACACTTAGAAGGTGAAGGTTTAACTAATTAGCCCAGTTTTGATGAAATCAGAACAAATTGTTTGGAGTTAAAAAATTACCTAAAACTTGTTCTACTTACCAGTTTTCACTGTACAACTGATTCGTATCAATGACCGTGCCAGTTGGATTGACTGATCTGTTCCATCCACTAAGCATTGGTATGGAATAAAGCAATCAGCCACACCTAGGAAATTGGGATGGAGAGATGATTTTTTCTTTAGCTAAATTGTCAAGAAGGGATACAGGCAAACCTATTTATTAGAGATGGACACAGTTCACTAATTTTTGCAGATGATAATTGGGTGTTTTTACCAATAAGATACAATTAGTTGACATTTATGACTTTACAATGTCAAGTAGTCAATAGATGAAGAAAATTTACCAATGGATGCAAACTATTAATAGATTTTGTTTGTTTGCATATATTGGCAATATCCTTGATTACTATCTGGTATGGTTTGTGCAACTAATATTGCCAGAGTATGAACATTAATGGTGGTCACTCATAAATCAATTTTCATTTCGCTCATCTTTAATAAGTAGTAACAGTATTTCTCTCTTTAAAATATAGTTTTTGGTTCATGCCCCTTTTACACAAAGTTCCAATCTTTTTTATATATTCTGTATTTGGCCATTAGAGCTTGACATTATTTCCAAGACAGGTATTACATTTTCGGAGATCCGGCATATTCCTGCAAGTGCAAGTAAAGTTGAATGCTGTGACTTCTCATCAGATGGAAAATTGCTTGCTACTGGTGGGCATGATAAGAAGGTAACTATTATATATATGCGAGTCTGCTGGAACGTCATAAATGCATTTAAAAAAAACTGGTGCAGGAGATGTTAAATCCTTCTTCAAACAATTCTATTTTTTTTAATTGTCATTGTCATGGTCATGTACTACAGGTTACATTGTGGTGTGCAGAGTCTTTTACAGTGAAGTCTACCCTTGAGGAACATTCTCAATGGATTACTGATGTTCGTTTCAGCGCAAACATGTCAAGGCTTGCTACATCTTCAGCTGATAAAACTGTTAGGGTTTGGCAATCTGATAATGTTAGTAATATTGGTCTACTTATGGTAGATTTTAACAAACATTTGTTTTTGCATGCAAACAGTAGAATTTTGAAATTAATCTACTGTATGATTGAAGGATACCGTAATATGATAACTGTTTATCTTCAAATGGTACATAAATTGTACCAACTGTTGTGGAACCATGAGCCAGTTCTTCTGATGCCCCTTCTTTTCTAGTTATAAAACTTCATTCTAATTTGCAGCCTGGCTTTTCAATCCGTACGTTTATGGGACATGCCACAACTGTTACGTCTGTAGACTTCCACCCTACTAAAGAGGATCTCATCTGTTCCTGTGATAACAATAGTGAGATGCGCTACTGGAATATAAAAAATGGCAGCTGCGCAGGGGTGTTCAAGGTATAGAATGTAGTGTACTCCTATCTGGGAGGAATAATATATAAATTTGAACCCTTGGTTTATCACAGTTAGGTTTTTTCTTGACTTTTTTAATATTACAGTCTGGGGCTACCCTGATGAGATTTCAACCTCGATTTGGACGTATCCTGGCAGCTACATCTGAAAATTTGGTAACTATTTTTGATGTTGAAACCTCAAGTAGCAGGATTAAATTGCAGGTTTGTAACTTCTGGTTATTGTTCCCTTTTAGTTTTTTTCAAACTCGGAAGACTTTTATTGGATTTGCATGTTAAAACCAACTTTAAATTGGTGAAAAGCAATCAAATGATAGATTGTTATGCATGCTTCAGTGATTGTAAAGGTCTCACATTATTGTAGCTTGTGTGCATTGCAATTGTGATTGGAGCTTATAGTTTTTAGGTTTCAATTTTGGCTCTTGCTAATACTTGAGTTGAAATTTTTGCCAGGTGTTCCTTTTGCAAATAGAAATTACTATGAACTAGGTGTTTGGTCTAAGAGTCCACCCTACTGTCAGTGCCTTTTGAGGTTAAAGTCTTGGAATTGAATCTCACATTAGTAAGTCACTTATGGACATTTTTAATTGCTAGTGAGGGTGAGATGGAGTTTAAGAAGGGAGGGAAGATCTCACAATTCAAATTGGCCTAATGGGAGAGAAAATTAGTATTGTACAGTTTATATTCTGAATTTGGAGTTATTTAATGTACTTTCTGCCACTATTATGTTTTTAGGTCTTGTATTCCTCCTTTTTTTTATGGCTTTTGTATTTCTTTACATGAGAGGGTACTATCGGCACAAAATAGTAATTTTACAAAACTTCTTTATTTGTTGCTGCCCATGATCCTTCATTTGGTCTGCATAATTATTCTAAATCCACTTCCTTCTCCCAAAGCATCTTTCTTCTGGATCCAACCTGTCTTGATCACTGCTCAAAAGCCGCTATAATCCACTTCTTATTTCCTAACATGTTCTGAATTTCAGGTAAAACCCTTAGTGCATTAAAAAACCTATGTTAATATTCCAAATGAGTTTGCATATGAGATTGAGATGTATTTGTGAAAATTAGAGGATTTCTATCATGTTTATTATCCTTTTGAGTATACATGCAAGTTCTCCATAAGATTTGTATCTCGTAGTTGTATACTACTTCCATATCGTTCACATGAAGTGGCTGACCCAGTATTTGGGTTTTCCATCTTGCTAATTATAGGGCCATAAAAACCCTGTCCATTCTGTATGCTGGGAGCCTTCTGGTGAGTATTTAGCATCTGTGAGTGATGACTCGGTCAGATTGTGGAAGATTGGCTCTGGCAGCAAAGGGGATTGCGTTCATGAGTTAAACTGTTCTGGAAACAAGTTTAACACTTGTGTCTTCCATCCAACTTATCCTTTTTTATTGGTTGTTGGCTGTTATGAGGCAAGTTATCACTACTTTGCTTTACACAATATAGCTTTGCAACTGATTTTGCAACATAACATTAAGTTCAAATATCCAGTCCATATCTTTTCTCATTGAACTGAAATTCTCAGCAGCTTGCAACTTAGCTTGTGAGAATAATTTAGGGATAACTTTATTTCCCTTTTGTGTGACACAGAAAGTGGGAGTTGTTATGTACATGGAATTGGTTTAGTGTTGTCATACTCATTGGACTTGACACACTGTGAAATGCTGTTTTCAGACTCTGGAACTATGGAGCATGGCTGAAAACAAAACAATGACACTGACTGCTCATGAAAAACTAGTGTCATCCTTAGCAGCATCAAGCGTTACTGGTGTGGTAGCTTCTGCTAGTCATGACAAGTGCGTTAAGCTCTGGAAGTGAGTGATTGATGACCGTCGCCTTACTGAATACGAATTGGTTTAGAGGTCTTGCACGATTGTTTGATGTTCATATTGACCAACTGCTACAGCCTATGTCTATCTAGCAGGAGTACAGGTTTTCTTAGGTTTTGTTCATTTCATTTCCGCACACTGTAACTAACCGCATCCCCGGTTGAGGGTTAACCGCAAAACTTGAAGTTTTGTGCCAAACCTAACTTAACTTGTGTAGCAGGGAAAAACATGGTAGAAGATATAAAATAAGAGCACAGGAAGACCCTTGAAAGTTCCAAAATTGTAACTACCAAACGTTAAATGTTTAGTAATATGTTGTGAGATGTACGCGCATTATTCGTGTTACATAGCCCTTCGCAGGTGAAGGATAGGAGGCTTTAGAGCGATGTCCTGCTCCTGCAGTTGATGTTTTATGGATTCAAATTAAAGTAAATCGTCCTACTTCCATGAAATGCCTAACTTCAATGAGGTAGATGATGAAGTTGCGCAATTGGTACTGTGTAACTCGTTCTGTGGAGGCTAAATTATGCAACAGCCAAGAAATTAATTCACTTCAACACGGAGACAACAACAACAGGGGTTACATGCTCCAAGGCATTGGTCAATTCTGCTGCCTTTTCATCGAGGTATTCTTTCCATGTAACTGGCCGGTACAGTAGAGGATGATTAGAGTCAATCAACTTTGTTGGTGGTGATACCTTAATGTCCTTGGGTGGGGTATAGAAGTATGCAATGGATATCCGGTGGTGTTTCCTCTTGACTACCGCCTGATGCGGTGGGTTCTTAAAACTTCCACCGGAGATAATATGCATCATGTCCCCAGCGTTGACTACAACTGCGTGTGTGTGGATGTACAGGACCCCACCCACAGTCTTCTTTATGAACTTGGAGGCCATTGGTGCTGCAGCTTTGGAGAAGCAAAGTGAGCAATTGAGGATCTGTGTGAGGAGCTAAGCCCATTGCATGACCTGGGTCTGGACACTGGATAGGAAATCCAATTGCAAGATATGTGGCGGTGGTTCATTAGCTTCATTTTTGGGCTTGAACCACTTCACATCTTGTTGTGTCAAGCCCAAGGACTCGGTCATTAGCCCAATGATCTTCTGATATAGGATTTCTTGCTCGTAATCTTCCTTTACATGACTGCAAGCAGATACCCAGAAGATGGTATGTATAGAATCATATAGGACACGGCACTGGGAATAACAAAACAGTTAAAACATAAACTGACCATTTAGACACAACTGGTTATAGTCTTATACTTTTTCATGTTGTTGAACTAGCTGTCAAAGAGGGAGATGCATAATGTCGCTCTCTTAGACTGCCAGGGCATGTGCATGTGTATATGATTTCAACTGCTAACTGCCAAAGCTCATCATTTTATAAGCAAACAAGGATAGTTTGTTAAGATATATTATATATATCTTTTATTTAGTTTTGACAATTTAATTGGACATATAAAATCTTAATTGCAGTGAGATTTAAAAATTGTGGATTGATGAAATTAAAAAAAAGAATGAGGTTGTTGCATGTTTGAATTTAAGTGGGACTCTGGTTGTGTGAGAAATTTGTGCACGTCTAGTATCTACGACAGAAGACTATCACCAACGTGAGTACGCTACACTTGTGATGACGTGTGCGTGTGTGTGACTTAGAGTTAACGTGAATTAATTGTTCAGTTGGTCAAGTGCTTGTGTGTATCTACGACAATTTAAGATGGTGTGGTGAATAGTTGAACATATATATTAGTGATGCGCGTGGTTCAAGTGCTAGTACTTATCCTGCATGGGTGTCTAGCAATTAAAGGTGCAGCAGGTGTTGCATTAATCGGCTGTAGAAGTGAATCTTGCGTGAGTGGGTAAAAGGTGTGGTGTGCATTAGTTGTTCATAGAATAAAGAAAAAACAATGATCGCACATGTCTCTATGAAATAGCTGAAGTGAATTCTATGTGTGAGTTATATACCAATAGTGCAGTGGGCGTAAGTTGGAGTTGTGTAAGTCACTTGCTTCTCGACAACTCTTGTGCATTACTTCTATTGTTGTTCTTTTTATTGCCGGTGTCCATTGGAGTTGCGGTGGTTATAGTAACTGATTTACGGTTTAGCCTCGTTGGTGCTTGTGTAGCATTGGCGTGGATAATTCCCAGTGGAGTGAATAAGATCCTATGGTCTACTTTATAGTAGCGAGAAAACTGGACAGCCTTAGCCTTTGATGCTTATAATGTTTCGGCAGATAAATGTTTATGTTTTGTGGTGATAATTTTCTAATCTATTTCAGAGGAGCTGAACCCGTAGGGAAGTTGTTTTTTTTTTCTTAAGTGTTTTTTTTTCTTAATTGATTCATCACTTGAGTTATTTTTATTGTCTTTTAATTAAAAAGAGTGTTAAATAAAATTCTTTGTTGAAGTTAACACGAGTCGATCGTGTTATTGGGTGTGAAAATCTTTCACGGGAAATGAGGTTGAAAGATAGTGCCAAGAGTTGAGTGATGTCTTTTCAGTAAAGCCTTGAGTAAATCTATTGTACTTCGGTGAAAGTGATTAAGTTAGGTGAGGGCCCCGCAGACGTAGGCAAGGTATACTGAACTGTGTTATCAAATTTATAATGTTTTTATTATTTCGTGTTTTATTGTTTTTGTTTTCGTTTGTGCTAGAAACATCCACAATAAAATTGGGAAGCTTGCAAAATTACCACCTTCTTCAATTTTTCAATTGGTATCAAGAAAGATCACCGATTTAGAACTTGGTAGCAAGTTGGTGTAGATCCTAGTTTCGCGAACATGGTCACAAGAGAGGGTGCATTAATCATCAGACCACCATTGTTAGACAGCTTTAACTATTCTACATGGAAATCATGGACGAGAGTTTTCATCCAAGCTCAGGGCACAAAAGCTTGGCATTCTGTAGTACATGGGTGGACGCATCCGATGATCACTAATGATAAAGGAGAGGCAGTTCAGAAAGATTCATTTGAATGGAAAAGAGTCGAAGAAGAAAGTGCATTTGAAAATTCACAAGTAATGCATGCAATATTAAGTGCTGTTGATGAGGGATGCTTCTCAATAATTTTAGCCTGTGAATCGATAAAAGAAGTGTGAGATGCTTTGCAAACTATTCATGAATGGTCAAAATCTATGATAACGTCGAAACTACAGATGTTAGCTGTGCGATTTGAAGAGATGAAAATAGATGAGAATGAGATTATTAGAGACTTTTATGAAAAATTGCGAGATATAGCAAATCAGGCTCATCAACTGGGGAAGAAATACTCCAACATGAAATTAGTCAAGAAAACGTTAAGATTGCTACCTCCAACATTTATTCCAAAAATTACAGCAATAGAGGAGGCCCACGACATTGATAATCTGTCAGGAATCCTTACAAACTTTAAGATGAATCTTTTAAGAGGTAAGTGAGAGAAGAAGAAAGGATTAGAATTGCAAGCCGAGATTGGTAAAGTCGTGAATGACTTAGCAGATGAATCTGACAAGAACGAGAAGATAGAGCTATTAACACGAGAGTTCAGTAAGTGGATGAAGAGAGAAAAAAGGCAGGAGCTCATTGAACAATAACTTTAAACAACAAACCAATACTCAAAAGGGAGAAAGAAAGGTAAAGAGAATTCAATGCTATAAGTGTCAAGGCTTTGGATACATTCAATCCGAATGTGCTAATACTTTGAACAAGAGAAAAGGAAAGTCCTTCACAAGCACCTAGAGTGAGAATGATTCCGAGAGTGAATATGGTAACGAAGAAGAAATAGCGAATGGTGCTGCATTGGTTGTTTTACATAGCAAAAGTCCAGTTACTTGCTTAAAAGTAATTGAAGATGAAAAAGTGAGTAAATCGGGAAGTTTCGAGAAACAAACAAATGATTCAGCTCAAAGCTTAATATCAAATTATGACAGTGATGACAGTACTTTAGATGATAAAAAGGAAGGTATCTATGAAGCTTATGAGTTAATGTACAAAAAATGGGTGAAAATATGTAGAAAGAATGAAAGATTGAAGGAAGATAATCTCTCCATGAAGATCACCATCCAAGAGTTAGACAAGAAATTGATGTTGATGTCAAATGAGCTTAGTGAAGTTAGAATAAAATTAGTAAGTACTGAAAAGGGATTGAGAATGTTGAATGGCGGTATAGAAAAACTAGAAAAGTTAATAGAAATTGGTACGGTTAAAGGGGATCTTCAAAGCATTGACTATAAGGGTGATTGTTCTAAAGTGAATGAGAAGAAAGATGACATATCCAGATCTATCCAAGAAAAAACTTTGCGGAAGAATCAAAGATTTGTACTGATGTGTCATTTTTGCAGAGTTATTAGGCATATAATGTCGAGATGCTACAAATTATGTTTCAAAGGGGTCAAAATCGAAATTCTAGGCACTCTCCATTAAATTTTCAGCAACAATCCATGGTAACGAAGCACATTTGAATTAAAAAGGGTCAAATACAAGCAAAAAAACGTAGTGAAGAAAAAACAAGAAATTGAGGATTCACAGTTAGTTATTGTTTGTAAAGCAACTAGTCAAATAGAAGACAAGTCAGTTACTTTTAGAGAAGAAATTGATGAAAAAGATAATATGACAAAGAAAAAGACCAGGTCTAAATTTCTTCAAGAGGCACAGGGATTGTGTACTATACATTTTTGACGTATTTTTTATGTTTAAAAAAGCGAAACGTAAAAAAGAAAAAGAAAAGATTTTTTTAAATTCTTTAGTTTTATGTTGTTATTATCGTCTCATCTTTTTAGTAGTTTGCATTGTGACTTTTATTTAGCTATATCGAAGACCCCTCAACTCTCTCATCGGTATGGATCTCTCTCGGATATCTCTCTCTCTTTCAGGCATATCTCTTAGTGTTTTGATTGGTGATAATTTGTCTTCTTAGGGTGTTTATGATTCTTCCGCTGAACCTTCTAGTAATTTTAATGTTTCTTTATTCGCTGAGATTGATAATGTTGAAGGCATTCTTTTTTTTGACAATGTTTTGTCTCAAGGGGAAGACATCAGATTGTTTATGGTGAATGTTCCATTCAGGGGGGGCTTTCAATGTGTATGCTTGACTATTCGTCATGCTTTTTGGCATTTTTTGTCATAAGGAGGAAAAATTTGGATGATTGGATAACTTGATATTCTTTAGAACTTGATGTTTGATTAAGGGGGAGTATTTGCCATATGGATTGTGTATTTGACTATATATATCCAATTATGTTATTTAGAGGGTTTCATATTTG
>JANITW010000008.1:51399664-51412379 GCA_027564335.1 Erythroxylum williamsii
TAACTAAGTGCTTAACAATTCAATGAACTTTAGAATTGAAACTAAGTGTTAAACAATTCAAATTCTTCCAAAAATCCTTATCTACTAAAAGGAACATCAACAGGATAACTTCTTCACTTAAATAAAATGGTGACTTAACTCAATCTGAAAATGAGATCCATGCAAAAACATATAAATTTTTCCTAAGCACTCTTAGTTGTTAAGACAATGATAATTCATCATGTAGTTGCTCAAATATTTTATCACTAACCAATTCAAATATGAAGTTGCAAAATCCATTTTTAAACTTTCAAGGTGAAAGATGTTAAGAAAGATGGCTTTGAGCTCAATCTAGGTAAGTCACTTGGCCTAAATAGTCTAAATGTTCTATTCTTTCAAAGATTTTGGCATCTTATTAAAGAATTAGCAATTAAGGTTATAGATTTAACAAAAACAGAAAAATGTTAGTAGAAATTAATGAAACCTACATTTGTCTTATTCCTACAAATCATAATCCTAGCTCCCTCAAAGACTTCAGACATATGAGGTAAGTCTCTCAGCCTAGGTCTAAACGTTCTATTCTTTCAAAGATATTGGCATTTCATTAAAGAAGTAGTAATTGATGTTCTATATTTTTTAAAAAAAGGAAAATGTTAATAGAAATTAATAAAACCTACAATTTTGTTATTCACAAAAATCATAATCTTAGCTCCCTTAAATACTTGAAGCATATCTCTTTTTGCAACATTCTTCATAAGACTGTTCATACTATGACCATAGTATGATGGCAGTCGGGAAAATGTGCCCCATCGTCTAGTGGTTATCGTAACAAAAAATCAATCCGTATCAATCAATCCAATTTGTTGAATAAGTAGTATTAATGATTATTTTTATTGAACCATATATATCAAAAGGTACATGTTTTCTTCTAGCTTTTTAAGTCCACCGTCAGATCCCAGGGTTCAACCCTGGACAGGCGGTGGAAATTGCCTTCACCATCCCCTTCCTTGCGGTTAAGGTAACGATTTCAGGCATGGCTAGCTCCCATAGTGTGATGGGCGGTGTGTACAAGGCCTAGGAATGATATGGCTGACCGGCGATTACTAGTGATTCCGACTTCATGCTGGCGACCGTCAAACTACTTGCTTTCATATGGAAGCTCATCCTAAAGCCTCTTATTAATAAGTTCCTATGGGCTTTTATCAAAGTTAGGTTGATTGATAATAATATATTGTTGGCACAAGAATTATTTAAGGGTTATAGTAGGAAAAGCTCCTATAAGAATTGTGTTATTAAAATGGACTTCCATAATGTCTTTGATTCAATACAATTTAACTACATTTTGCATATCTAAAGGCTTTTGGCTCTCCTAATGTATTTATCACCTAGATTGATTAATATATTTCCATTACACCTGATGGAATATTGGTTAATGAAAAGCCTACCAACTTGATTGACCATAACATTAAGATGAGTAGCAACTTCAAATATTATTTTAGGAAGATAATAATTAAGAAAATGGTTGAAAAGTTATTTACTTGCCACTCAAGTATTATTCTTTGTTTCCTAGTCAAATTAGGTAAATTTGTTTTTTTTATTTCCTAGTCAAATTAGGCAGATTTATTTTTTTGTTTCCTAGTCAAATTATGCAATTTGTTTTTTTTATTTCCTAGTCAAATTAGGCAGATTTATTTTTTTGTTTCCTAGTCAAATTATGCAGATTTGTTAGATGATTTTAGTAGGATTTTAGTTTCCTTTTCTTATTCAAAAACAAGAAAGATCAAGATCTCTATAAATAGGGAGCATTGTAATGCATAAAGCAAATTTTGGGCAATAAAAGTCAAGTTGAGAGTTTTCTCACAAGCATATGTGTGTGTGATTTAGTTTCTCTCTTTAGTACAATAGCTTTAGAGGAGCTAAACTTAAGTTCTTTTCTATCTTTCTTCTCTTTCATTCAATTCTTATAACAAAAATTGATTAAGTTTAATTCAAAACAAATAAAACACGTTTAGATTTATTTTCTTGAGTAACCAAATGCACCAAGAAGAAGCTTAGTTTTTAACCTTACATTTGTTGATGACTTGCTTCTCCTTTCAAAGGATGAGGACAAATCAATATGCACTCATATATCTGCTTTACATACCTTCAAAGTGCTATTTAATTAACCTATTAATAGAGTATAATCATTTCATAGTATCTGTAGGAGCTAAACACCATGCCAGATGGTTATCCTTAATCATAAACCTCCAACTTAAGGATCCTCCTTTTACTTACCTTGTACTACCAATCCCTAGTAAAATAATATCTTTCAAGGAATAGTCACCATTATTATAGAAAATTTAGAAAATAATTTGTAACTAGTAAAACAAGTCTCTTTATTTTATAGGCAAATTGTAACTCATTGACTCTATCCACAATTCCCTGCATGTCTAGTGATCTTCTCAGTTTGTTTTTTTTAAGGTTTGATCAAAACCTTTAAGAAGATGTCGAAAAGGTGTCTATTTTCAAGTAATTTAAACAAAAATTCATTTGCAAAGTTAAATGGTCAAAACTTTATTCTCCAAATAATGAAGAACGCCTCAACATTTTCCTAGTTTCATTAACCAACATAGTCCTTAAAGGAAAAACAAATAATATGGAGAATTTTAACTAATAAGGAGGTTATATAGGTTAAATGGATACATATCTGCTTCTTAAAAGGCAAAAGTTTTGGGGAGGTTTGCATTAAATCTACTTCCTCTTGGTTTATGTCACAGCTCCTCTTAAGGGAGTTGCTATATTAAGACATTATACATAGTTGGCAATGGCAAGAATGCTTCTTTATGCTTTAAAAATTGGAGTAAGTTAAGCTTCCTATATAGGATGAAGTTTCTATTAAGACTAAACACCTCTTCTCTAAAAGCTCCAAGGTAAATATGATCACTAATGGGATTGACTAGTCCAATAGCTCCTTCATGTTTATGAACTCCATTCTTGAATATAGACCTAGCCTAGAGGTGAGGATCCATATCGTTAGTTAAACAATACTCTGGTCAATTCACTAATTCCTTTTGCAAAGAGATCTTTTGCCCTCAACTTTGGAAGATAGCTTAGCATGGAAGAATCTAGTTCTCCCTAAAGTTTCTTTCCCTATGTGGCTGGTTTTCAATCAAAGACTGACAACTCTAGAAAAGACGAGTTTTCTTAACTCTCCCCAATAGTGTTGCCTTCGCAAATCTCATCAAGAAACTTTACTTGACATATTCTTCTCTTGTGACTTTGTTGCTTACTTATAGAACAACATTCAATCTTGTTGCAAATTTGTATAAACAAGTTTATCTCATATACAAACCTTTGAAAAGCTTAGCAAAGGAAGGAGAATGACCAAGGATGACAAAATAGTGTATATTATAATGATTGGCAGTGATAAGTATTCTATTTAGATAGAAAGAAACTTGAGGCTTTTAAAAAATTGTGACAAAAGGCTTTTATGAAGCTTTTTGTCACAATTTTTTTTTTTCAAATATAACCTAAATGTATCAAAGTCTTTAAATGATCCTCTTTTGACAGGAAATCTCAATTTTTTAAAGGTCTTGATGCATGTTCCAGAAAAGTTTTGTTGATATTAGGATATAGAAAATAAATATAATTTTTATAACTTTAAAAATACCTGCATTATAATAATAAATATAGAGATAATGTCACTATAAAGAAATCTAATTGCCTATGAAGGGAAGAGTCTTGAGTGGTGCAGGAGAAGGGGGAACTAATTGCCTATTATTGAATAATTCATCGTCAATGTCCATATCTATCAAGCTTTGGTTTCTCTTTTGGAACCTCTACCATTGATTTGGATGGGGTCATTTCAATTACAAGCTTTGCTTTGTCCAGGAAACCGTACAATTCAAATGGCGTTGCAAGAGAGAAAAAAAAACATTAATATATAAGCTACAAGTTATACATTCCTGTAAGATTTCATGTACATCACTGACGTTTTGAGATTTGCTGCAAACGATTATATATGCGAGGAAAACATAAAGAGTTATATCATGAATCTTCGATAAATTTGTTCTGCTCAGTCATCTCCTCTGAAAATTGAAGGATTTTATTGCAAAAGCAAAAACCACTGCAAAGAGCACACAGAAACCAACCACCATAACACCTGCTACGCCCAAGAAATCATGCCTATACCCGAACACTTCTTTCAGTACCTGACTTACAGGGGCGAAGTGATCCCCATCTGGCAACCTCATCAGTTTAACATCATCCCCATATTGTGATGCCAAAAGGCCATATAGAGTCCAAGCTATGGGGTTTGCCCAGTAATACCATCTCCACCAGATGGGGATTCTCTGTTCAAAGTTTGCAAGACTACGTTATGATGGTGGGACGAGGAGAAAAACTGTAAAATTCACTTTTAGGCAGCTTTGCTAGAGAGCCAGAGGGGCTATTTGATTGACATTGAAAGTAAATGGAAAAGAACAAGAGTTGTATGAATTTTTATTATGGGACAATTCTACAAGAGTGTCAAACAAAAGTGTACTGTGAATTCTTAGGGAGGGATAAGTACCTTGTGAGGTATCATAAAGCCACTGAATAGGTTCCAGAGCATGTAAAATGGAGCAGCAATGATGGAAGCCACATTATGGTTTGGTGTCACGGCCGTCGTCATCATTCCGTAAAAGGTAAAATATAGCATGGTAAAATACATAAAAAATATGTACCAGATGAATTTCAAGGCAGTCCATTCAAATGCTGCCATGGAATAGAAAATTGAGCAGTAAATAATCGTCTGTGCAAACACATAAGGGAACTCAATAACCACCTGCAGATAAAAGAGAGCAGAATTTTGAATCTCCAGAATGGACTTTCATTACAGACAGGTACGGGAAAAAGGTCAGTGGTAAACCTGAGCAAATGCAAATGGCAGGGCTGCATACATCCCTGCAGCTCTCTCTCTATACGAGACAAACCTTTCAACAGAAACAACAGGTTGAACAGCACTACCATTAGTGATCCCGATGAACAAGACTGCGGCATACATGGATCCCATGGCATTGAACAATTCTTGCACATTGTCCCTGGAAGAAGCAAATTCAGACGGAGGATATTCTAATGACAGAAATCTAACTTAGGCTAAGAGAAAAGACCCTATCAACAGAGACCCAAAAAGATGAGAAAATCATCAATATTTTTATCCAAAGTTTTGCTGTCCCGATGTCACAAACATCCAATATTGTTGAAAGAGCTAATATGATAATGACTTTTCAGAAGGATCAAAGGGAAGACCTCTTTGAACCGAATCTCCAGCATATTGTCCCAAGCATTATTGATATCACAACTGTGTAGAAGAAACGCACAGCCGTGTATTGTGGGTATCGCCAATAAGACAAATTATTCTTCCAAAGACAAGTCAAGAACTGGCCAAAGTATGATTGAGAATACTTTGTTGGGAAGTTCAACTCTTTTGTATTGTTATTTGGCCTGCTCAGAATTTCAACCAATTCTTTGTTGCGTCTGAAACATGAGAGGACAGTAGTATTAGATAAAGCAGACTCCAATGCCGATCAAAAATGTAGAATCAGCATCAACAAAGATTGGCATACTGAAATAGATTTGATTTTCGATAAATTTCAGCAAAGTCTACTCGTAGACGTTGTTCTTCAGTTGAAGAAGTGACTTCAAGCATCCATGCAGCAGGGTTATACCCTGGCTTTATTTTTGCCACTCCATCAATAGCCTGCAAAAGAAAATTGCATAGCATTTAATTGAATAGCTACCGCAAAAAATTATCAAGATATTGGGTATGTGAGTTAATTGAACCAAACTGACCTCAAAATATTTTATTAATTCACGCGACTCAGGGCCCAGCGGACCAGCATATATAAGTTCCCCTCCACGTTTCATAAACAAAAGCTGTCATGGTAAATGAGACAGGAGGATAAATAAAAATAATCAACCAGTACATCCCAGCTGTCTTAACTTTCACATGGCAGAAATTCATAATTAAAAGAATTCAGAAGTTTCGATCCAGTTGCTGTCACTTGCAATGAGAATGATAATGTTTAAATAGAACTCTGATTTCAGAGAAACCATATTTCAGGAAAGAGAAGTCCAGATAATAACAAACAATTACCTCATCAAAAGACTCAAAAATGTCTATGCTGGGCTGATGAATTGTACAAACGATGGTACGTCCAGTGTTCACAATATTTCTCACTGTCCTCATGACAATGGCTGCAGACCTTGCATCCAAACCTGATGTAGGCTCATCCATGAACACTATGGACGGGTTGGCAATCAATTCAACAGCGATTGTTAGCCTTTTCCTTTGCTCTGTGGACAGACCATCGATACCAGGCAGACCGACCAATGCCCCACTTAATGAAGTAAGCTCAACAAGTTCCATCACCTCGTTGACAAATGCCTGACAATCAATAGTCAAGGTTCATGTCCAAGCTTTCCAATGTTCCGCCAAAAAAAAAAAAAAAAGCATGCATGTGTTTATCTGCTGAGCTTGAGCAGGGTAAATAGATGTATGCACTTGCCTGTTGTGTACCAATGTCCACTTCTGATGGTAACCGGAGCCAAGCAGAGAAAAGAAGTGATTCAAGGACAGTCAAGCAAGGAGAATGGATGTCATTTTGCTCGCAATAACCAGCAATTCTAGCAAAAGTTTCTTGCTTTTTGGGATAACCAGAGATATGTATGCTCCCTTCGACCACCCCTCCGGTTTTCCTACCAGCTAGGACATCCATGAGTGTGGTTTTTCCAGCACCACTAACGCCAACTAATGCTGTAAGTACGCCCGGTCTAAATGCTCCAGTAACATTAACCAACAACTGAAGTCTGTCTTCTACTATCCCTTGCTGCTTCAATTCCTGAAGAGGTAGTGTGATTAGAAACTTATATTCTCTGGGTGAATATTTGAAAGAAGACATTTGTCTATGGGACGAAGCTATGTACACACCACAGGAACATCTACAAAGTAGTTGATATTGCTGAAAGACATGGAAAGTGGTTGAAATGGAAGAACCATCCCTCTCTGTTTGAAATACTTTCCTGCTCAGATAAGTTAACATGAATGCAGCTCAAATATAAAATCTGTTATAATGTTGAAATCAGAAGAATATGAAAATCCAGGAAAAATTTCAGTTTACTAACCGTTTGACGAGCCTGAAGTATATAAGTAATGTCTCAGTTCAATAACATTATCACCTTTCCTTCTCTTTTCTCTCTCTAGCAGCTCTTCCTTCGATATAACTGCCTGTTTCCTTCCCCAAGCTAAAATGTGTGGCAAAAATGCATTATTAATTAGATTAGATCTTCTATACATTTGTTTCTAAAAATTTTGGTTGAGTAAACAAATACAAAAATATGTTGAGCAGCTTACGTTTCAGGTGAGCAAGAAAGAAAGTGAACATCACATTGAGTACAACTGTATATCCAACTAAGGCACCAACACCGATCCAATACCAGTAGCTCTCTGGAAACAGACTACGTGCTCTGAGAACTGCCTCTCCTAATGAAAGATTAGTAGTGTTCCCTATTTTCTGCACAAGAAACAAAGAGGAAAGCAAAATTAAGTTTTAGCTAGACTAGCAAAATCTAGAAGTACTTGATGCAGAATCCAAGCCAGACCCCAGCATGACATACATGTCAGCAAAAGCAATAAGCCTAAGGGTCTGACATTTGTCTAGTATTGTTTAGCTTCATCCAGTATCAGGAGTTCAAATGGTGCTGCTTTTATATGGCCAGTAATGTCCCGGGGCAATAGAGCAACTTGCTTCAGAAGACATTTGAACTCGGTGCAAGGAATAATGATTAAAGTACATGATTTCCATGTAATATCAAAAACAATCATTTGCTAGTCAAGCAAAATATGAGAAATAACAGTATGATTACAACCTTAGACCAAGAATGCCCAAGAAATTCATTTACTGAAGCAGCATTTTGAGCATACATCAAAGGAGAAACCCAAAAGCCCCATATCCACCAGCTTGGAATGTGATCTGTCACAACAAACGAATATAAGAGACAAAGGCAAGTAGCATCAACTGACAAAACATCAATGCTTATAGTACCTCTTGAGATGATATACCCTCCAAGAGCCATGACAACCAGCATAGCAAAAGATCCAAATGTATTGGAAACTATCATATTGCGACCCAAGGACCCAATTACACGGAAAAGAGCTATGGACATCTGGTGCAGTGAGAAATACAGCAAGAATTGCCGAAAAAATCTGTAAATAAAAATCAATAAGATGAAATTCACTCCAAAAAATCTAAAAGAATTCATTTATCCACAATGGATGTTCTATCTACCTGGTGATGTTTGGATCGTATCCAATTACATAATAAGTAACTGCCACCCAAAGACCAGACTCCATGAGTGAAGTTGGAATGCTGAGGATCCAAGAAGGAATTGTATACACCCAGCTGGGATAAAAGTGTAAATCACGATGCTTGTAAAGGACGGGAAGTTTAGCTACCAGCATGGAAACCTCTGTAAACCCATTAAAAAGAATAATGACCATGGAAAAGTATATTGCACCGACATATAAGCCTCCATCATAAATTGTATCATGATGCAATGTGGTCCGGAAAAACACGCTCATCGTGATCAAGGCAACAAAAAGAAGCTGCAAAACAGTTCATAATACATCTATATGTCAGGTTTGGACCATTTTACAACATTATCACTAGATGAAATATGTTTGGTCATCTGCATTATAGTACAGATCAACAAAATCAAAAGAATAACCAACGGAATAGAGTTAGACTCCAACTAACATGATAAGTGGCTGTACCACATCTCATAATATTCCAGTACTGACAAACTTATTTATGACTTGGCAATCTAACAGAGTAAATAGTATACCTGAATAAATTTGAAAACATAGATAAATGAATTTCGTTTCATTAGTAGTTTCTGCCATGCAAAGCTTGTTTTCAAAAGTTCCTTTCCCTTCACGCCATAGCTAGAAGTTGACAATGCCGCTGGATGATTATAACGTCTATCAAAATGAACTTCTAGTTCATCGTATAAACTTTTACCAGTTCGATATAAACGAAAAGCATCAGCAAACTTTCTTGGAGGTATGTAGTGATAAGGGCGATAAGGATCAGACCAGTACTGCTCTTGATCCTTCTTTGATACTACCTGTACACGAAGAGTTAAAGCAAAAATAACTAATCATAGACCAGAAATTCACACCATAATACTTCAGTACGTACTTCTTGCAGGAAATCTGCTACATTTTTTCTTTCAGGACAAGTAAATCCCAAAGAAGAAAAGAAGTCAAGAACATCATCATGAGGCCCCTGGTACACAATTTGTCCCTCGCAGAGAAGTATGACATCATCAAACAGTTCATAAGTCTCAGGTGCAGGTTGCAATAAAGAAATTACAGTGGTCCCATCAAGTGCACGAGTTGAATGCTTAAGATACTTGATAATTTGAAAAGTCGTTGAGCTATCAAGCCCATTTGAGATTTCATCCATGAAAAGCACTCTAGCTGGACCGACTAGTAATTCACCTGTAAATAGATGCACATATCTCATTCAGAAACAGCTAAGGAAAAGTGAGGACAAAAGGTGCTTCTGGTGCGAACCTGTTGTGAGTCGTTTCTTCTGACCCCCTGAGATTCCTTTAAGCATTTCATCGCCCACTAATGTGTCAGCACATATGTCCAACCCTAAAATCTTTGTCATATACATTTTAGTAATTATAAAATGTGGATACATGATCTAAAGCAGAAAAAAGGAAGTCCCTCATTCTAAGACAAAAATAATATCACATTTCACTTTGCAAAGGCATTGTAGCAGTGATTTAATCCTGCAATTCCTGACCAGGTTGTGCCTGATATTGGTGTTACGGCATGATAACATAAGCAATTTCAAAGTTCTTTTGTGTGGATTAGAATTGCTGGCTGTAGGAGAATACCTTCAAGATGTACTCCACCACCAGGCTTGTTTTCTTTCCACCCAATGCCAATGACTGAACAAAAACATTGTAAACATGCTCATATCCTTGCAAATAATTGTTTATTATCCAAGAAAATGGTATCTGAATGCAAGTGTGAAACCCAGGTACCTTCATGAATATGTCAAGATCTTCATCAGGCTTTATCCCTGAAATCTTCTCTCTTCTTGCAAGTTCCAAAAGCATATCTGAAATGAGCCTTTGTAAATCAGTACAAAGATAAGCATGCCCCAAAGCCACGGTTAGGTATCAAGTCGTAACAAGAAGCAGGGCATGTTTTAGATTTCATTTAGAATTGGGAAAATGCAGAGAAAAAGAAATATAGTTATGTACACATGATCTGCTAAATCTTACCATATTTGGATCCAACACCTTGGCATTGTCCCGCAAACTCTAAAGTTTCTCTTACTGTCATTTCTGCCACATGCCAATCCTGTTGACTTACATAAGCTGACGTTCTTTGAGCAACAAACTCGTTTAGACTGTGTCCATTGTATGTAATTTTCCCAGAAATCTTCAAAACAAAATTTTAAAAATAAGTAAGAACTAAATCCGGAGCTATCACATAAATCATTTAACAAGAATATGCATCTTTATGACAGTTTCAACGATAATGAGATTCCTAGAGAAAGACAGTTGAAAAGCACAAGGTTGAAGCATCACATGGGCTACCATCAATGAGGAGTATGTAATACTTGACCTCTATCCTAATATCATCATCATCTCTACTAAGAAAGCAATAGCTTTCAGAAACAAAACGCTGAGACATAATAGCGTATAGTGCATAGTTTTAACTTGAATAATTCTGTTGTGCTATTTCGACCGATGGCTTTCCTTGACGATTCTATGATAACACTTTCTCTAAACAGCTAGCCGAATGATAAGAAATTTCAATCACCTGCAAATTATGTTCAAGACGTCCAGCAAGGGCCAAGAGTAAGGTTGTCTTCCCAGAGCTTGGAGGACCCAATAGCAGTGTCAATCTAGTAAGCACAGGATGATACTTAGAACTTGAGACCAAAAAGCAGCAAGCAAAATTCACCGTTTGTTATGAGCCCAGACTCGAAATATTACCTTGAAGGTCTGACAATTGTATTGATGTCATCCAAAATAGTTAACTTGCATCTGTTTCCTTTATAAATTAGCAACTTCCTTAAAAACGCCTTTCAGAAGTGAAGAACACATGACGTTAGACTACGACGGAAACGTAAATGCAATATCGACTTGAAAAAACATGCACATCAACACACAGTTTATTTACCTCAGTCATGTTGAAAATGAAGTTGGGAATGGTTGGAAGTGCCCTACTTCCGACGTGGACATAGGATTCAACTGTCAGGTTTTGAACTCGAACCTCTATCTTCGGCAATTCCAAAGCCACTCTAAAACCAACAACAGTTTCAAGACTTAAGAACAACGTATACGATCTTGAATGAGAAACATAAGACCAATGTACTCTTTCTAATGAATAAATAAAACATTATCGGATCCTAAAAGTCTCCTATACCGACAACATTCATCCGGGCATAGCCAATCATAGTACAATATTTCCAGTCTTGTCAACTGTGCCATGCTTGATGTAATACTACGTAGCGAAACAATTGTAATCTAACGAGTCTCCTATACCAGTATGGGCCCTTAAAACTCCATAAAAAGGTACTCCCGGTCATGAGATGAGTTAGAAGCTTGTAAAAAGTGCAAGGCTATACATAATATAATACAAGAGATCATAGAATTACGCGTCAAGTCGCTTCCTCATTCGATCGAAGAATCGTTCAGGGTCGTGGTCCGCCGAGTTCACCAGCCGGTCCAGCACAAGCGTCTGTTCCTGCGACTCCAGCTCACTTAAATCGATCTCTCTAGAGTCACCAACCATGTTCTTGAAAATGCCTCTCCGCACTCTGGCGTAGGTTGGCAAGCGCTCCAACGCCGCCCACCGGAGCGCCTCCTCGTCCTCTCCCTCCTCCCGAAACGACGATGTTCTGGCGACCACATTCTCCGCCGAGTTCCACATGCTTGAGATCTCACAACAAGAAACCAGACGCAGAGATGGAGGCTCTGGTGATGGAGAGGAATAGAATTATTGAATAATTATTGAATGTGGTACATTATCTTCGTGTGTGGACTTGGTTGAGAGTGCGGGAGGGACATCTACATTGCAGTACTTTCAAGGGTAGTTGAAGTCTTCATTAATGGCTCCATGTTGCCTTTTATATCTCTCTAGTCAGTGGGTTAGCTTTGGCCGGCTCATTAATAGCAGCGGGAAAGACAAATTTTGCAAGTTTTTACATTTTCCAGCCCAACCAGCTTCCTCGCCTACGATATAAACTCAACTCGCTATCTTCTGGCTGCAACGTGTTGGTGAATGATTGATGTTGGCTGTGGGTGACTGCCACGAAGAACAACTTGATGGTGGTTAGAGTTGGACAATGGCATGTAATTGGGAACTTTATGGTGGTCAGAGTTGGAAAATGGAAACAATAAAAGTTAAACAAAAACAGGGGGTTGAGTAACGGTTAATTGCTTGACAACGTTAAAGTCAAGACGGTGGGAGAGAGACGGTGAGGATAGTGGCTGCTTAGTTTAGACGTTCCAATGTGTGCTTTTCAGGTATGACGTCCATGACTTTTCGTTAAAAACCAAAATTCTCTCCATTTTCTTCTCTTTTCTTTTCCTTTTTCCTTAAGCTTCTTTGCCTTTCCATCCATAATTACTCTCCGTGCAAGCCATTTGCTTCTAGATGGCCTCGTGAACGTTGTGAATTTGTTGT
>JANITW010000008.1:51452431-51464364 GCA_027564335.1 Erythroxylum williamsii
TGGAATGCGAAAAATAACAATTCTAAAAAAATAATTCAAAATTTTGATAAAGTACAAAAATTTGAATTATTTTCATTATTTTACAATAAATTATTATATTTAGATAATTATTATATATAGAAATAATTAAAATATAATAAATATATATAAACTAAAATGGATAAGATATTAAAAAAGCTAAATTAAATAAACTACAACTGTACAATATGACAATGAACTATTTTGTCATTTTTAAAAAATTTAGAAGTTATTTTTATAAATTTAAAAAATTACCCGAAATAATATCCGGTATTAATCAATACCGGTATGATATTGTACCAAAATCTAATCTAGTACTAAATTCGATATGTTATTCATAACTTTGCTATTAAGTATCATATACCAACAATTTTGAGAAAAAAGAACAAGCTCAAAAAGAACTCCTAAAGATGGTTGTAATGAGTGTTTTGAAAGGATATAATAAGAAAAAAATTTAGAAGTTCCTTTTTTATCGCATGAGTGGTACCTATTTCCAAATAAACATCCCCTATTTTAATGAGTATCGTACTTCAAATTACCCACTATATTCTGAATTCTTTATCAGTAGAAAGGAAGATAAAATGTGCTAATTGGTTTGGTAATTTCTCAAATTGAATCTTTAGATAAATTTCTTTCAATAATTAAACTCTTCATTATATCTATTTTATTAGACAAAATTGACTGATAACACCAATTTTATAATTTATAATTTTATAATTTATAACTTCCATAAAATTATATCATAAATTATTGATAAAAGGATTTGTAATTATATAAAATGCAAAATTCTAACTCATATTTTTAATGATAGCAAAATTTGTTACTTTTAATATGTTTATATTGAGTAAAATTAGTAACTTAATTTATCAAATATCCAAAAAAAAAGATAAAAAATTAAGTTCAATAGAAGGATAAAGTGATCAAAAGAGCAATTAAATCATTTGAGTAATAAAAAATAAAAAATGAGTTAAATGAAATAGAAACATAATGCAATGCGAAATTCTAACTCATATTTTCAATGATAGCAAAATATGTTACTTTTAATATTTTTATATTTAGTAAAATTAGTAACTTAATTTATCAAATATCCAAGCAAAAGATAAAAAATTAAGTTCAATAGAAGGATAACGTAATCAAAAGAGCAATTAAATCATTTGAGTAATAAAAAATAAGCCAAATGAGTTAAATACTTAAATGAAATAGAAACATAACGCAAGTAAAGGACCAAGAATGAGTAGAAATCAAGCACTTCAAGATATAACAAATCATTATAATATAACTTTATTTTAGTTAATGGTTTAAGGACTCAATCATTGAATAATCATTTACATATAAGGGTAATGCATAATTACCTTCATAATTAAGAAAAAAATTATTTTGAACTTTAAACAAAGTCTTGGAATGATTTTAGATCAAATGTCTATGAAATGAGGCATTTTGATGCTTTTAAGTTTAAAATGTTGAAAAATTAACAGCTTAAATTGCTTTTCAAATATGAATTTTGTAAGGGTCTTGATTAGTATGAGGTTTTCGTCTGAAAAACCAAAATCAAGAACAAAATATCATAACAAGTGTAGTATGTTAGGCCAACGGATAGGCTAAACCCCTACTAGAACAAATATAGCTGGCCAATGATATATGGTCACCTACCCAAACATGGCTAAATATTAGTCATTATAACAACTAATTTTGTGTATCTAATAATTTCGAAGCGTGAGTTGATAATGGGCTCTCCTAGCTTAAGTAAGGTCGTGAGTTCGAACCATCCTTATGTATACAATTATTTAAAACTTGAAATTAGAGCTTTACTTCCTATAAAGAACCTATTTAGTTCGAGCATGAATTAGTCTGAGAGTGAATGATTTAAAAGTACCTTCCTATAATTGAGTTAGAATAAAAACTTTTCACACTAAAGGAACTCTAGGAAAGCTGTTGAGAGAATTTTTTTTACCTTAATGTGCGATTGAGCATGATATGAGCTTTTTTTTTTTTTGCATTATGTTGTCAAGAATGTAACTTTTAGGTTGTACTTTAGTGATTGAGAAATCAGTAAAATTGATTAGGGTCTCTCTTCTCGCTTGATAAAGATTGTAAAGAAGTCTTTCTCAATGTAGGAAGAAAGATGTGTACACGTTCATCTTCCCCTTAAGAAAGAAACATATTCGAAATATCTCTTTTTTGGTTGTAATAGATTACATTAAGAAATAGGCTATATCTTAATGTAATCTATTTCAAAGGGGAGTATAGTTATTTAAGGGCATGTGAATACAAAATCTGAAAAAGGAACAAATTAGAGAAGGAAGTAAACGTTATGTATCATATCAAAGAAGGCCACGAGTAATGAACCAAGATCTTCTGTCCAATATTATCTTGTCTTATTCTGTCTTATAAAATCTCAACCATTTATTTTGTGAGATTCACGCGGAACTTATATAAGACTCACATAAATAAACGGCTGAGATTTATTGGACATAATAAAATATCATAATATTAGACAGTAAATCTGAACTCTACAAGTAATGGTTAAGACAGACAGACATACAAAAAAACAGACGATTTGCCCCAAACAAAAGCCGTTGGTCTTTTGTGGTAATTTCAACCTCCGGAGTTAGATGTATACGAAGAAATGTTTTTTTTTTCCTTCAGCGTGTTTGAAATATAACTACAAGAAGCTCTAACCCAACCGTCCGAACTACTTTTATTGACTTTCTAAAACGTAAATGCATTGGTATTTTATCAGGCTTGACTCAAGTCATCAAGTCAACGATCCCAGGGTAAAAGGAGAACACCAGGACGTACTATTCTATCTCATTTATAAAACAAATTAAAATAACCTCCGAATTTAGTGAACCAGTTATAACGGTAGAGATATTATATCAAGTTGGTTTGGACATTTTTATAATTTAAACTTGATGTATTTGTTTTTAATCCACGTGAAATTTAAAATTCAAGTATTAATAATATGTTTATCAATCAAGTTAAATTGCTTAGAGGTGGAACTCAAATTTGAAAAGCGCGTATTAATTCATTAACCACCGCGGTTGAGAAATACGGACTGGGAGGGCGGAATTTAAGGAAGAAGGGGAGACAAAATAAATGCGTGATTTAGGAGGGAGGAAGTAATTCACCTACTTCCCCAACTATATCTGCTTACTAGTGGCTAATGTAATTGCTAGATCTAGACCCACCTCACACGCATGCGATGTGATCATCAGCCCTCAGTATTTGTGACCTTAATTATGTTATCAATTACTCCTTCCTATTTAAAATTAAGTCGTTTTAAAGATATTTTAATTATTTAAAATAAACGTCATTTTTTATTTTTCATGTATGTTTATAATTTTATTTTTAAAAGTACTCTTTAATTTCTCTCACATCTTAATTATGCAGATTACATTTTTAAGACATTTTAACATGTAATTAATAAGGGTATATCAAACATTCCACTAACTTTCTTAATAAGTGTCCGTATCTCTAAAATGACTTTTATTTAAAAAAGAAGGGAGTAGTTCCAAGGCCCATGCGACTGATTCTCGTACACATCTCCATGAACGTATAGGAAATCACCATCACTACTAGATCTAACATTTCAAAACGTTTTGCTTTCTTATGTCGAGAATTCAATTAACTCAATACTAACATGTAAAGGCTAGCACATACAAAAATGTGAACAAGCAAGCAGTCCAGGCCAAAATTCTCGTCGTTTTTATTTGACGAAAGAGACAACATCGCTGGATTGGTTCGGTGGGCGTTGGATACATTAATGACCGTCTTTATATCCAACTCCAAGGCCCCACCTCCAGACCCCAATGCGAGCAAAAGCCAATTTCATTTGATTGTCAACTGTTTCTGGGCTAAGTTCAGCTTGTAAAATACGGGCCTCATAAATTAAACGCCTAAGACTACTGTGATGGTCCTTCGTCCTTGAAAATGATTGGTCATTGTAATTATTATTCAAATAAACGTCAGTTTCTCCCATTTATGTTTTTTAACTTTTGTTTTTTAATTTTTAAGGTCAAATAACCTTAGCTAGTAATGACAATGAATCGAATTATTTAGCCGACTGTCTTTTCTTAGCCTAAATCGGGCCGAATCCTAATCGAATTTGAGATGCTCAATATGAGCTTGAATTGAAACCCAATCAAGCTAACTTTAACACTTGACCAAATTATTGTTCTTCTCTCTTCTTCCCTTTTATTGGCGCACCGCATTTAAAAACTTGCAAATATATCAAAAATTATAAGCAAAATTACATAAGGAACACACAATTATGGTGTGGAACAAACAAAAAAAAAGCATTAAAACATAATGAGAGAATAAAAAAACAGAGGAGTTGCAAGAAGAAGAAGAAAAAGAAGAGGGAGTTAGAAGAATAAGACTGTATAGAGATAGGAGCTGTACAATCAAAGGAAGATGAGAAAAACATGTGTAGTCCCTGTGGAAGCACAAAAACCTCTATTAAAATCAAAGCTAAACACGTTTTAGTATTTTTATTCAAATAAAATGATGTTATTTTGTATATAAACAAACAATTTCAATTTATTGATATAAGGGTTTGGGCTTTGAGTTGTGCCTGGACAGTAAAGTCCGAGCCTAAATCTAACATAAAGTCTCAATTTAAAAAGAAAATTGATCTCAATCTGAATCTTAGTTAATTAGGGCCAATTTTGTTGATTTCGGGCTAGATCTGAGGTTTGGACTTAATCGCCATTCCTATGTCTAAATCTGTCTTTGCCATAGACATAAGAGAGAAATTATTTTAAATACAATTAAACTAATTTTATAGTTATCAATATATTTTTAATAAAATGTTGAGCCTTTTTTGTAAATTAAAGAATATTTTAAAATTTGAAAAGGCATTGCAAGTTTTAAAAATGTTCCAAGATATATGGACCATAAAATGACCCATTAAGGATAAACATCAACACTAACTTGAAATTAAAGGAGCTAGAGAATAATAACAGTTGCTAAAAACAACTTATTCCTATTCCTGACAAAGGGTAGAATGATAACAAATGGTAGAAAGTCACAATTAAAACCAAGCAATTTAAACTGACTTAATAGTGTGAGTATTCCTTCAACATTTTTAATTCTTGATTGACATGTTGCTTCTTTATATTGTTAGAAGATTTTCACTTTACTAAAGTTCCTGTTGATGTTTCTCTACTATTGAGTATCCCTTTACCAGAGTTTGGTCTATAGTTAGTGGTTTGGGTGGGCCCGTATTGTTGGGTTTTGTCCCATTTGGTCACACCCACATTCCGTAGGAAGCGCTGTGCATCCGTAAGGGCAGCGGGAGTCGAACCTGTGAACTCTGGGTTTTGTTGGGTAACTCAGTGGTGTGAGGGGTGGGTCATGCACCCAATAAAATCCTGAGGTTACAGGTTCGACTCCCGCTGTCCCTACGGGATGCGCAGCGCTCCCTACAAAATGTGAATGTGACTAAACGGGACAAAACTTAGCAGTGCGGACTCACCCAAACTAGTTAGGATTGTTTTTCATTATTAAAGATGGCTGTTAAATGCTTATATACTATATTTTTGTTCCCTTTATCTTATTGTATTTTGCTTGATTATATACTCCGGTTCGAGGGACACTTTTAAATTGTGTATGAGCGGTAGCTTATTTCTATTGATTCTACAAGAGCATCCACTAATTAATGAAATTCTTTTTAATTTTTCAAAACAATAATAAGTATATAGTTTTTTAATTGATAATTTGAGGCCTTGGCCTGTTCAGTGTTTGACGAAAGTTCGCAATCAAAATGGAGGCAGAGGGGTCCAAGGGCGAAGCTCCTACAACGGCGGTAGTAGAAACCCTAAGAGCCAGGGGCTGGTTTCTCGGCGACATCAACCAGGTTAATGCCTTAATCTTCTTACACTGGGCTTTATCTAATGACGACGGTAACACCGTTGCGCTGGCGGATTCCGTGGAGTCGGAGTTGCTCAACATGGACCTTAAATCCATCGGAAGCAAGTCTCTACCCGATCCGGTTCTTCTACGCAAGACCTCGCATCTTCAAGGCCCCATAATTCTTCAGGTTTCATATTTCTGCAAAGAAGATTTCTAAAACTCTGTCAAATTCCAAATTTATGTCTTCGTTTTCTTTGTCATATTTCCAATAGGTATCTGCAGTGAAAGATATTTCTGTAAGTAGCATGGAGGGATTTTCAGACTCTAACAACAAGCGACGCCTCCTAAAATTGTCCCTAACTGATGGCCATAGCGAGATAACTGCGATTGAGTACTCTCATTTGCCCTCGATTCCTAGTGACATTGTTCCTGGCTCCAAGGTATTCCTTATTAACTTTTGCTTTCTGCAATTACTATGTTTTATGACATGGCTTTTCTTCCATTTACTGGGTGCTTACTAGGAAGGACAAAGCAACCTTATTAGCCTATTGCCGTGTGCATGAACAAACAGGACTCATTAACCCTGCATAGTCATTTCTAGATTGGGCTAACTGTTTGGTTTTTGTGGGGAATAATTACGTCCCGAGTCATTGTTTTAACATCCTTTGTTGTATGCTTATTTATTTATTTGTCTGTATGGAAGGTCCGTCTGGAAAATAAAGTTCCAATTCACAGCGGAATACTATGTTTGAAGCCCAAAGTCATAACTCTGATTGGAGGTGTTGTACAAACACTTTACCAAGAGTGGCAAATGAATCAAAAGTGTTCAGGTTTATCTCGTTCCTCTGTAATGCTATCACTAGAAAATGGTAGCGGTGGTCCTCCTCCATTTGAGAAGTTGCAAATTGGAACATCTTCTAAGCAAAAAAAACTTTCTGGTTAGTGATCTTTGTTCTTGTGATTTGATAACTTATGTTAACACAAATGAGTTGCAACTTGAGCCTAGATGCTGGACTAAATTTTATTTGTTTGTGCGAGTTATTTTCCTTCTAACACTATGGCAGTTTTTAGTTTCAATTAACATCATTTTTCAGAATGTGATACAACTGTCCCCAAAAAGATGGCATTTCAGAACTGGCTCTAGCTCATTTTATAATCTTATTTCTGTAGCAATAATCAAGACAAACTATTTCTCAGTTATTTTAATTTCTGTTGAGGAGGAAGTGTCCATTTAAATGTTTCTTTCAGTTTTCATAAAGGAAATGGATAATTCAATAGCATATGTTTATCTCTACCTGGATATTGGATTAGTCTGTTTTAGTCCTTTGCATGCGTTGGCAGTGAATATTTCCCTTGCAATTTTCAAACTGCAGTATTTTCCAATCTGATGCTTAATTTTGTGAGAATTATCTGCTCAAACACTTCCCTTCTGTTTCTTGTCCCTCTTTTATCCCTTTTTTGTATAAGGCTAGATCAAAATTTTCAGTCTTGCACTCTTTTGTCAACCCTAGTTGAACTTTTTCTCAGTTTCGGAAAGGAATATCAAATCTTATTGCAACCTAGGGTGTACAGATTTCACAGGGTCTACAGCTGCTGGTCCTGCTGCAAAAATTGAGTTCAGGCCAGTTGATAAGCAAGAGAAAGCAGGTGGAATAGAAGATAAGACGAAAACAGATTCCCATGCAGAATGTGCTAAAGAACAGCCAAGTACCTCTGAAGCAAGACCAAGGGAAGGTGAGAGTTATCTCCGGCCATATTCACAACTTGATATTGTTTGATAGTCTGTCCTTGTTCCTTAGGTGGTAGATATAACTATTTCATGGAGATAAAAAGAAAAATAGAAAAAGGTGATATAATTGACAAAATTTCCCTGTAGTCCGGAGATGACATGACAATAGAACTATTTTTCACCCGTTTTGTAACAAAATCAACTTGGTTATTTTTTTTGCTTATGAGCTCAAATTATTTCTTAAACTTGGCATTTTTGTCCATTCTGAAAGTGGCTGAAGCAGCCCCTGTTCAAAATCAAGCAGCTGCTCAGAAATTACTACAGAAAATGACTCAGCCAAATCAAGGTGGTCAACAATACAGGGGTCGAAAACATAGGGGGAAAGATAAACTGGAAGAGCACCAATACTTAACTCTAGTCGAATGGGAAAACGCCAAAGCTGGGGCAAAGGCTCATATTGAGGATGAGCTTGCAGACACTAGTTGGGATGAGGATCTTGCTTGGCAGCTACAAAATGACCTCGACATAGAAGATTCTCATGTTAGCATCTTGGGTTTGTCTCAAGTATTATGTTGTCATTATTAAAGGGTTCGTATTTGTCACTTTCATTTTTCTCGTTTTTGCCTTTTCAGATACACAGAGGAATGCAAAGCACAGCAGCAGATGACATTAGAATGAGCATGTTTAGTTACGAAAGAGACACTGAGAACTTTGACGGAATGGCTGACAGATGGAGGGGGAGGGGCAGGGGGAGGGGGAGGGGGAGCGGTAGGGGGAGGGGGAGAGGGAGGGGGGGCGGGAGGGGAAGAGGTAGAGGGAGAGGGAGATAGTTACTGGTATGTGATGTCTTCTAATCATTCTGCTTTACAATTTTAATGCTGTGAACATGCAAAATGTCATACCAAGGTTTAAGACATTGGAAAGACGTTCCAACCAGTTTATAATTGATTTCCAGGAGGATTTTTCCACAGAAAGCTATTTTCTTGATATCATCAGGCATTGGGTCTCGAGGACACGGGAGATCGTGATACTTAACTACTAGACAAATGCAGATTTTAACCTGAACACATACTGTTCATAAAGTTTTCACCTCACGTGAACCATGTGCAGCGAGCTTTTTAAAATATGTTGACAACTATCTTTACGCATCATTTAAAAACACCGTAATCTTCACCTTCAAATTTTTACCTCCTCACCTCGTCATATAAAGTTGAAAGGAGATTACCCTACCTTTGCATCTACTTTTGTATGATTTCCTGTGAAGAGTCGATAGAAAAGAAGATCAGAGACATGTTGGGGAATTGAGATGCGTTTTTTATTTTAAATTCATTATATTGTTATAGATAAACGATTCTTTGTTCTAATAAGCTTTAAAGGATCACTTTTTATTATGTAATGTTTTGTAGTTTTCTTATAGATGATTGATCTGTTTTAAAGGAGATGATTGATAGAATTTTGATATTTGTTGAGTTGTAAGAAGTGATTAGTCTTGGCTGAGATGTGGACTTGGAGATTTGGATTCTACCATTGAATGTTGGTCTGTCCCAAATTCAGTAAGTGAATTTGAGTTCAAGACATGACAAATTATTAAATTACATGTTGAGAATAACATTCCTCAACTCAAAATTTTTTTGGACAAGTCAGAGAGCTTAGTAAAAACACCCTCTTCCAAGTAGAGTTATATTTGTGAGTTCTTGTAGTTGTACTATGTCTAGTTATATTATATTATGATTTTTTGATAATTCATAAAGTGATGATACTATTGAATATTTTTTCCCTATTTAATGTTTAGTCAAATCCTTTCATTTCATTGTTTAAATATAACAAAACATCACTAGAAAAAGTTGATGTGTACGTTCCTAGAGTACTCATCACTGAAAGTAACCATGTACTAAGCTCTCCTTTTCAAACTTGAACATATTCCTTGAGATTTGAATGAATGTGCTCAAGGTTACCTTTGGTTTTATGACGATTAAGCTGAAGTTGATTCTTTTATACTTTTCAATAATGCAATTCTTATAGAAATCTAATTTTAACATACTCTACTTGAATAGTAATTTATACACTTGTTGCTTTTATGTCCCAGTCACATATTTCATAACTTGATGACATTAGAATTTGACCCAAAAAAAAATATAGTAACTGAAATAATAGTTGTAATAGTGGTTCGACAAAAAAAAATAAATAATCAAAGGTTAACTTTTGTCAAAACTATGACACTCTTGACTTACATAACTCTAGCTTATTGTTGTCATCAATGTTACTTTTATTTTTTAACTTGTACTAATCAATTCTAATATGTTCTTTTTCAATACAATATTGATTAGTTAAATTTCTATTTCTAAATTTTGATTGTGGTCGCTCTTTTGATTGTCAATGAACTACTTAGAAAACAAAGATACTTTAACATTGGTAGTTTGCCTCATATAAATCATAGTTTTTGTCAATCGTTTGTTATCCATCTTCCCATTTAAGCCTCGTTAAAAGTAGTTGTATCTTTCCCTTCCCAACAATGCCTTTTGTATTTTGTTTTGTCTCAAGAAAGCTTTCATCTTGATTTGCCACAAAACAAAATTGATTGAGGGTCAAACTTGTAAATGTTGAACTGTATTGCCATTGTCCTTTCTCTAAAGCAATGCAGAGTTTATAATTCTAATATCAGTTTATTAAGAATAAATGAGGTTTAACATTAAAAAAACCCCAATCAAACAATTGATTTATGAAAATATGTAAACTAGACAAGAAAATAGAGAAACAAGACACAAATTTTATGTATTAATGAGAGTAGAGTTAAAAATTCTATATTATAATTTTAGTGAAGTATACACTATATGCAAAGTGGTTTAATACTCAATCCTAATAATTCACATACACAAAACCTCACAAAATATGGCCACTTATGGGGAAATTAAGCACATGTAAAAAGAACAAAAGACACTATAAACAATTTAAAGATGAGTTTAGCAATCTTATACATCATATTATATTTGAGTTTTGTGCTTATATGGCATATATGATTTCATATTTTCTATAAAGATTTTCATATAATTCCAAAATAACATGACCGATGAAAAATCACCAATGACTTATCTTCAAAAAAACAGTTTCAAATTTGTCATTTAAATGTAGATTTTATTTTTCTTTAGTTGTTTATTCGAGCCATATGCAGCATTTCCTACAATAAATTATGATGAATGCTTCCAAAAGATTATAATAGTTCATAAGTACATCCTTTCATCACATGTGGCATTGAATAAATTGTGCTAATATTTTTAAAATGATATAGATACTTTAACATGCAATTTAAAATCATTAAATTGGATTTGTAGAAAAATAGCTTTTAAAAGCACTATTCATTTTTAATCAACTCAATCACTAAAGAATATCAAGGTCCGACAAAACAAAAGAAAAAATTAAATCAAATTCAAATGAGCTCATTCACAAGTAAAAATATTATTATTTCAATTTAAAACCTAATGGATTATAATTCATGGTTTTGCATTTAAATCACCTTATTCATATATATGTGTGTGTATGTGTGTGTGTGTGTGTGTGTGTGAGAGAGAGAGAGAGAGAGAGAGAGACAGCTATATTATTAAATCTTCAAAATCTCCTTGTTGGGCCCTGATTCGCTTTAAGCATATTTTATTTATTTTGAGGTTTAGATTGATAATTTCTTTTAATTAGAATAATTTGAGATTTTTTAGTACTAGGTTAATAGGAATTAATTGGGGGTATTTAGTTAAAATTAGAATTTTGATAAATTGTTAGAATTAAAAAGAATAAGAGAGGCATAAGGGCAATTTAGGAAGCTCACTTAGGTTTTTAAGAGTTAAGGCTTATAAGGAGGGGCATTATAATCCTTTTAATGGCATTTAAGTTAAGAAAGGAGAATGAAAGAAGGAAGGATGAGTAGTGGCCGTATGAAGGAAGGAAGCAACTTAATTTACCGAAGTCTTTTAGTAGACTTACGAAAATTGTTAAGGAAAAAGAAGAGTAAATAAAACGTTGTAGTTTTGAGGGCTTAGGTTAATTTAAGAAGCAAGTCTTCCTTAAGCCTTTTAAGAGACTTACAAAATTCACAAAGGAGAAAGCAAGAAGGTGACTTTCGGCCAAGGGTGGGAGAAGAAGAGGAAGAAGAAGAGAGGTAAAGGCTTAGGTTTTTATGCTTTAGAAAAGAGGGTTTAAGGGTTTGCTTCAAGAAGAAAGTGGAAAGGAAGAGTTTAAGCTTTCCTTAGAAGCAAAAGTAAATTTTGTGGGTTATCTTCTAAGGTAAGAGAATTTCAAAATTCTTGGATATTTTAGGTAGGTTTTGGTTTAAATAGTTTAGGAA
>JANITW010000008.1:51611210-51625101 GCA_027564335.1 Erythroxylum williamsii
TTAAATATGATATGAAAAAATGGTATTATATCATCTTTCATTCCCATTAATGCAACAAACCAAACAACATTATTGGTATTATTACAGAAACCCAAGTTACAAACCAAACGTCATTTTTTATTTTTCATACCCATTTTCATTCCCTTATACTATTATACCCATACTCATACCCAACTCCGTGCTCAAACCAAACGCCCCCTTAACTTTTAGTTCTTATATTGCCTATAAATAACTCATTTAACCAAGGCTTTCAACTATAAGAAAGTTAAAAACAATTAATCCTTTGTAATTATCATAAGAGTTAATAAATGTTGGTATTTTGGTGTTTAGTTTCACTTTTGCTACCTAATATTATTTTTAGAGAAAACTCACTATTTCCTTAGTATTTATGAAAAATACTTAAACATATGGATTTAGTAAATTTGAGTTGAGTTATACATAACTCTATTGTCATATCAGGACTTGATGTTCAACTTGATTCAATTTTAATGTCTTAATAAAGTCTTCATAAAAACTAATTTCAAAGCTATTATTGGTGTCCATTGTCATAAGGAAGCAATTTAAATGAGTGAATTTTTTAAATGGAAGCACTCACTACCTATTTCAATTTCATCTCTTAGAGAAGTAAATCCAAGAATTAAAGAAACAAATGGAAAATTGATGAAAATTTAAAAGAAAGATAAAATTTATATAATAATTTTCGAATAGGCTGTTGCTAATTGTGAGGATGACCAAGTTAAAATGACCTTGATGAAGGTGTATGAGCTAAAACATTTTTATTGTAACAAGAATAGTAAGAAACTTGAAAACTTTTTAAGGGTATAAAGAAGTAATTTTTCGTGCCAAGACATCCAAAGGTGAATATCATTAATATATATATGGATGATGACACTAAAATTTACTGAAGAATGAGAACCTCCTCTAAAACTAATGCTTGTTGGCTTTCCATTAATATATGAAAGATCATTTCATATTAAACAAATCTCAAGGCTTGCTATAATTACCTTAAAGTAGTTGAAACAATATGGCAATAAGGTAATATGTTGTAACACCCTCTATACGAAACCTACAACTATCCATAAACTTAGCAACTAAATTCCTGTACATGCATTCAAGGTATACAATTCTATTCAATGCCATACATATACACATTACAAAACTTCCCAATGCTTAACACTATCATTTAACAGTAGTAATACATCTTTATATTTACATGGTAATCTAAAGGAAAACATACAATTTCCTTTTTACATTACATGTACAATCATCTTTAACTAAAACACATTCCAAAAGTACCTTTTCTCCTTTCTCTTGGCCTTGGTCCCTATAGATGTTCCCTGTATCTCACTCCTATGACTTGGACCTACACGGATTAACACTCATGTTAAACTTTAAAGCTTAGTGGGAAAACACTTAGTTTAGATGACCACTCATAGTAGTCATCTGCCAAGCACATACATTCATAAACATCACAAAAAATATAAATAGTGATGGCATACTTTAGGAAAGCACATAATGCAAATATGCTTCAACATATTATCCATATACCGAAAATGCACATTTATAAGCTAAATATCGATACTTAATACTCATTGATACAAATTATCAATAAAATTGTACATTACTACAATTCATTATTATTACAATCAATACAAATTGTCATCAATACCAATTATTCATGTTGTCATGTTGTATTTTTTATTTATATCTATTTACTTTACTTTTTACGACAGGCCTGCACATTCTCATGGCTGTGGATAACGGGAGTTGTGGATATATGAAGATATCAAAACTGTAGATACCCAAAGGCATCGAATTGTGAATACCCAAAGGTATCAAACTGTAGATGCCTGAAGGTATTGAACTGTGGAAAATGGTAGTATCAAAATATAGCAGCTGCACTGTATCCTAATAGGCATGCCCATTTATCCATAACCAAGACAATAGAGTAGGAACTATAACATTTCCTATAACCATTTGCAAATTTCACAACTCATATATTAACAAATCATACGATATACATTTCAAGTCATAAAATTTATATTTGAGTTCATACATGCAATTCATGGCTTATCACCGTTAGAAAGGTATCAAAATTACACTTGTATAATTATAATATACACATATGAGTAATGAATGAATACAAACAATTTAAATACATGTAAATTTTCTTTGGAATGCATTGTGCTCAATCTTATATTCCAATATTCAATCACCCAATTTACATATGGTAAGTCCTATTTCATCTATTTCTAGGCGTTCCAAAAGTTTTGTAAACATTCAAAAATTTCAAATAAGATATTGTAAAAATAAAAAATGAAAATAAATTCAAAATAGTGCAATTTGGGTTAAGCCCATGGTGGTCTAAAAATAAGCAACCAATCAGTCCAGAAGCAAATCATATGACAGACTCCAGTTGTTCCTTAATATGCATATAAGTAACATTTGAATTAGGTTTTAAGGTATTTTATAAATTTGTTCTCCTTTGTCTCTAGTTTCTATATCACTAACAATTAGACCATTTTAACTTCTAAATCATGAGATATAGATCAAATATCACAAGCTGCTCCAAAATAGGGGCAACATCATGTGACCATTTTCGATCTCAATGTACAAGGTCATAAGGTCGGAATTTAGCCAGAATAACTTCTGCAGATGTTTATCGCTATGTCTTAAATTTCATATTCAACTAAAATCGCACAATTTGGAGGTCTATAGGTTGAGTTATCACTTAAACAATGTGACTAATTCAAACAAACCCTAGACAAAATTCCACTACTCAATACTCTCTTGTCATATTCATCCAATCCTATGCAAGGTAACACTAAAATAACACCAAAGCAACATCCCATAAATCTCTTCATATCCAAATGAATCTTTATATCCATTCAAACATACACATATACAGAAATCAACTAATTGAAGTCCCAAACTTTAAAATTGACAAAGTAAGTCTTCTTCTATTGACTTTCCTTCCTTTCCTCTTTGGCTTTGCTTGACTAACCAACTAGAAGCATCACAAATACACTTCTTAATCCCACTTCCAACCTTAAATTACAGTTCTTCATAATCAAAGCGAGAAAAGGTAAATGTGAAGAGAAAATCCCTAACTTTTACCTTGATTTCCATCTAAGATTGGCTTGATTTCTTACATGAAAATGATAGGATGTTGAAGGTGAAATGCAGAGGAGAAAAATTTGAACTTAGAATCCCCAAACTCACACATATGCTTAATTCATATTGGACACACATTGTGCAATGGTATATACATACTAGATATGTCTAATCATGTTTTAAATATCATTAATAACAAAATAATAAAATGAGATCATAAGAAATTGTCTTACTTATGGCACTGTCGCCTTGGCCATATAAGTGAGAGACGTATGACTAAACTACACAAATGTGCTAGTTTAACGTCATTTGATTATGAATCATATGACACATGCTAATCTTTCTTTTTAGGTAAGATGACTATGTTATCCTTTAAGGGAAAGGGTGAACGAGCTAGTGGACTTTTAGACCTAATACATACTGATGTATGTGGTCTAATGTCCATATATGCCAAAGGTGGTTTCATATACTTCATTACCTTTATGGATGATCATTCTCAATATGAGTATGTGTATCTTGTAAGATACAAGTCTGAAGCCTTTGAAAGGTTCAAAGAATTCAGAAATGAAGTTGAGAAACAACTTGGGAGAAGTATTAAATCACTTCGATCGGATCGAAATGGCGAATACTTAAGCTAAGAGTTTTGGATTATCTTAGGGATAATGGAATATTGTCCTAGTGGGCTCCAGCTTATACACCACAACATAATGGTGTGATTAAGAGGAGAAATCGAACCTTATTAGACATGGTGAGATCTGTGATGGGTTTAATAGACTTACCAAAATCCTTTTGGAGGTATGCACTCGAAACTAATGTTTATATATTAACAGAGTTCCATCTAAGTCAGTTGATGTTGCTCTATATGAGATATGGACTAACAAGAAACCCTATCTTTCTCATATGAAATTTTGGGGTTGTCATGCTTATGTTAAGCAGATTCAGTCAGATAAGCTTGAAGTTAAATCTAACAAGAGTTTGTTTGAAGGATTTCCTAAGAAAACTATAGGATATCGGTTCTACCATGCTTCGGAACAAAATTTTTTTGTTTCAAAACTTGTTATCTTTTTAGAGAAAGAGTTTCTTCTAAGAGAAGATAGTGGGAGCAAAGTTGAACTTATGAAAGTCCAAGATACTCAAACAAACACAGATTACTACCTAGATCTGAGTCTATTATTCATAAAGATGAAATAATAGTTCAATCTTCTGACACACAAGAAGTTTGTAGGTTAAGTAGGATATGTCATGTTCCCGAGAGATATGGATTTCTCATAATTGAACTTAACGACCTATTTCTCATAGAAGATGATGAGCCTACAACCTATGAAGAGGTTTTGAAGAGTTTAGAATTTGACAAATGGCTTCAATCTATGAAATCCAAAATAGATTCCATGTATGAAAACCAAGCATAGACTTTGGTTGACCTACCTGAAAGGATAAAAACCATAAGGTGTAGATGGGTTTTCAAGAAGAAATCTGACATGAAGCGTAACGTAGTTACCCATAAAGCTAGGCTTGTAGCTAAAGGTTATCATTAAAGGCAAGGTACTAATTATGATGAAATGCTTAGCCCAGTAGCTATGGTTAAATCCATTAGGATACTCCTAGCCATTGTCGCTCATTATGATTATGAGATATGACAAATGGATGTGAAAACGACTTTCTTTAATGGAAACTTAATCGAGGATGTGTGTATGAGACAACCTGATGGATTCATATCCATGAATAGAGAAAAGGTATGCAAGCTTCAGAAATCCATCTATGGATTGAAGCAAGCATCCAGGAGTTGGAATATCCAATTTGATGAGACAATCAAAGAGTTTGGTTTCTCACAAAATCTGGATGAGTTGCCTGTATAAGAAGGTTAGTGGGGGTGCAATCGTGCTTCTTGTACTGTATATAGATGACATATTGCTAATAAGAAACGATGTCTCTACTGTGCAATCAGTCAAAATTTGTTTAGCTAAGAATTTCTCTATAAAAGATCTTGGGGAAGCAACTTATAATTTGGGGATAAGGATCTATAGAGATAAATCTAAGAGGTTGCATGGTCTTTCTCAATCTATATAGATATATAAGATGTTAAAGAGGTTTAGTATATAGCAGTCCAAGAAAGGTTATCTTCCCATGGTATGTGGGATTACACTCTTTAAATCTATGTGTTCAACGACATAAGATGAGGGGACTCGCATGAGTTTGATTCCTTTTGCTTTTTCTATAGGATCAATCATATATGCTGTATTATGTACTAGACCCGATGTATCGTATGCTCTAAGTGTTACGAGAAGATACTAGTCGGACCCTAGCGAGGGTCATCTTGTGATAAACAAGTATATTGATGCCAGTTTCCAATCCAATATGGATGAGTCCAGGTCTCAGTATGGATATGTATTCACATTGAATGGTAGTATAGTCAGTTGGAAAATTTCCAAACAAGAGACGACTACAAATTCAATGACAGAGGCAAAGTACATTGTAGCTTCAAAAGCAGCAACGGAAGCGGTTTGGATCAAGAAGTTCATCATAGAACTTGGTGTGGTTCTAAGCATGTTGACATAGTGTAGTTGTGTTGTGACAACAACAGGTCTATAGCACAAGCGAAGGAACCAAGGTCTCATCAAAAGTCCAAACATGTATTCAAACACTACCATTTGATTAGAGAAATCATTGGGAGAAATGATGTCAAGATAGAGAGAGTTCCTACCGATCAAAATATAGCTGATCCATTGACTAAGCCTATTTCTTAAAAGAGTTTTGTATCACATATACATTCCTATGCTTTAGTGCCAATGGGAGTTTATTAGAGAAGTACTTTAAAGGCAGTCACCTTTAGCACTTATTGTACAATCATTTTATGATTAATAAAGGTATTTTTCATTATTTCAATGTTCATAGAATGTGTGTGTGAAACAATGCATAACCACTCTTACATTTAATATGTTGATTAATGGCTAGCTATCCATCACTATCAAAAGTAATAAGGGAATTTGACAAGGGGACACCATATCCTCTTATTTATTTGCATTAGCAATGGAAGTATTTAATATACTGCTTCAAAGAGTCATTGAAAGGACTAAACAATTCAAATATCATTCAAAGTGCAAGAAACTTGGAATCTCTAATTTATACTTTACTGATGACTTACTTTTGTTAGCTAATGCAGATCCAATTTCCATTAAAGCCTTAGTGACAACTATGAAAGTATTCACCAGAAGCACTGGACTTGAAGTAAATTATACCAAGAGCGCAATTTATCTTTCAAAAATTCTAATCACCTGGAACAAAGCATTAGTTCATCCACAAGTTTCAAAATGCAATAGCTACCAAAAGTGTATCTTGAAATTCCCATCTCTCACTTAAGATTATGTTATAAGGAGTTATCCTTCCTTATTGATAGAATCAAAGCTAGAATATCCCCTTGGAAAAGCTCTAGCAGGGAGGGTGCAACTTATTTCATCTATGTTGCATCAATGAATATGTTTTGGGCAGCACATATGGCCATACCAATATTAAATTCCAAACAGATAGACAAGATGTTCAAGAATAGCAGGTGGTCTCAATCTCATTTTTATTCGAATCATGAACACCACTTTGATGATTAAAAGGATATGGAGGCTATGTAAAGAAAAACAATCCTTATAGACTAGATGGATTCATGGTTATTACTTCAAAAATACCAACATATGGAGGTATATACCTTCACCTAGAATTTTTAGGATGAAAAAAGAAATCTTAACAAGAGAGAAAGTAAGGTTGAAATCATCTGTCTTATTGGAGCGGTAAGTTCACCAACTTCTGGTATGACAGGTGGCTAGCTATAGGGCCTCTTCAAAAACAAATCTCCACATAAGTAATGAAACCTTTGATCCATTATGATAGTGCAGTGGCTAATGCTCTCACTAACAAGGACTTGTTTAATAACATTTCTATTCAAGGAAGTACTAGGACGAAAATAATGGAGACTCACCCTAGTAGTGAGAATGACAAAATCATATAGAGATTAACAAGGTTTGGAATCTTCATGAATTAGTTAAGTAGAAACTTAAGAAGAGGTAATACCACTATTATCCCTTGGACTAGAGTGGTGTGACATAAACACCTTAATCCCCAAGCTTCCACAATCACTTGGATGGGCATGAACCTTAAACTTCCAACAATTGACAGAATATCCACATTCCTACAATTGCCTAATTGGTTCATTCTCTACATCAATTCCATCACATCTTTTCTTTCAGTGTGAATTTTGTTGTATCAAAAAATAATATCATACTAGATTTAGCTAAACGGTAGATTTCAAAAACTTTTTCTGAAATCAAAATGTAGCGGAAGCATGATAACCAAATCAACATGTTGTAATCCATATATGATATGGTATTAGGAAAATAAATAACATAAGAACATGATCGAAAATTTACCAACTCCTTTGCTACAACTTTGACTCCTCGTTATTGTATCCTCTCCTCGCTATTATATCCTCAACCAATTTAATCTACCACTTGTTCTCCTTGGAAAACTTGGTTAATAAGATTTTTTTGGTGGGAAAGGAGAAGAAATATTGTAGAGGTTTTCCTTTTATTGTCAACTAGTTGAAAGAACCAAAAAGAGTCACTCTCATTCCTAATTTCGGCTAGCTCATGAAAGTAAGGAGGAGAGAGGAGCAACCAATGCACCACTTCATTCTTTTAATCAAAAAGAAAGAGAGACCAATAAATGAGACACTTTCATTTGCTTAATATGGCTAGATAAAAAGACAAAAACCAAAAATAAGACCCTCTCATTTTTGGTTAATTGATTAAAGAAGGGAGAGAGAGCAACAAATGCTTTACCTCCTTCTTTAATCAAAAGAATGCTAAAAGGTTTATATGTTTTTCTACATGCTAACATTAAATGACAATTATTAAACCATTTAATGATAAAACTATTAAACCATTTAATGAGGACATCATTAAAATATTTAATGATGATGAAGCATGATAAAAACTCACCTTATATTTAGCAATTCAATGCTAAATGTGCAGCTATCCATTTAGCTATATAAAATAGAAACCTCCATCATTGTAGATTTCAGTTTTGCCCTCCTCTTGTCTTTACAAATAATGTATCAATTTAATTAATCTAATTAATCAAATCAAACCAAAATCTGTCCTAATATTAAATATTCATTTTGGACTTCTAATTAACAATTAATTAGTGTAAGCCCAACATTTAATCATAGGCTTAAAACCTAATTTAAGTAAGTCTTAATTAAATTGTTCTTGTATTATTATTCCGAATCTAATTCCATTAAAAATAATTAGCTGAACACTTCAATCACTAAATATTATGAGAACACATGTTTCAAAATAGATGTCCAATTGCAAACTCTATTATGAATCGTATTATAGCCATCCGCACAATAAAGGGTAAAATTATCTTTTTGCCCTTATTTTAGTTTTTCCTTCTAGATCTCCCGCTTCACTCTATATGATGATTAACACACAAGATCTCATCTTCGTGTTAAGACTTGATAGGTAGCTAGTCCATCAAACTACTGGCGCCAGTTTAATCACCAATCTCTATAAAATATTTAGAAGTGATGATATCATTATAACCTCTTTATTTGAGTGAATGTTCCTTGATACATGTTTTAATTAATAATTCCAACATGCAAACACTGGATTGATACTCTGAAAAAATCCATTTTGATCATATTAAGAATTATAATGAAATACATATGAGTTCACCACTCATCAAAATTATGATTCATAATAAACGAATGCTTAAGTGTATGTTCTAAGATTAAAGAAATGACCTACTTTATTGTTTACAAACATACATGATTCTAGATTCATTTAATAGCGCCATTATCGATAGTCAATTACTATCATGATATAAAATTCATTATTCCCTAGAAGTAAACTTCTTTATTTACATGGAGATAAATCGTAACATTACAGTCTAAACCATAATCAAGTGACTAACTTGATTATTCAATCGTGAATCAATTAATTTAGATATAATAATATACATGTTTCCTATACATCTTCAGGTATATGTATATGTATATTACTTACAAAAGAATCTTGATACCTTATGACTACTTATGTTATGCTCATACAAATAAAATCAAACTCTTTTGTTTTATTAATAATTAATATTTTCATTACAAAAAAGTAAATAGAAGAAGATTAAGTTATATGTAAATACACTTGCTTTCCAGAGAATTATATTTACATAATCCCAACAAATTTATCAAGAAAATCTAAAAGTAAATCCTAGAAACCTGTCAGATATCAAATGTCCTGACCTTATGGGATGAAACAGTCAATTGGGGCTCCACTAATAAACATGCAAGCAATAGTATTAAATGGTGTTTTTGCCTTGCTTTAACAATCAACGTAGTTGTAATATGGGATGAAAGAAATAAGAGAGCCTTTCAAGACATAGCTCAGGATCAAGATACCTTTAACAACAAATTGTTGTAGAAAATTAGAATCAATAGGAACATTTTCAAGAACAAATTTGAAGACACTCACTATCTCTGCAATGTATAGGAACATGTAACCATTCAAAATCTGTAAAGGATTGATCACTAGTTTGTAACACTGCATACTTGTTTAGTTCCATAGGTCTATATGGATTTGTCTAGCATGTTTGTAATAAATAAGTTATAATTTGCTGCCCTAATTCAATCATATTCAATTTCTTAAAAAATTGATAATAACCTATTCAGAAGGTAACGACAAGTACTAATTGATATTTAGAATATTGGTCAAATTTCAAAAATTTAAAAATCAGCGCCGGTATACTCTCCCAAACTCCTAGTAAGAACAGCAGGAAAAGGGCAAAGCTTGACCTTTTTCCCAACTAATTAACTTAACAAAATCCAAGAGTGCAATGTATATATAATTAGTAATTTAACATATTTTCAATTCATGGTTATGAAATACTAGCGGTCACATCAGTATCCCAGCAAGGACTAGTTGTCAACTGCATGAATGAGACAGAAAACAGATTTAGCAGCAATTTATTTTACTTATCCATACAACAATAAAGGGAACCTAATTCCTACTACCTGTATTATTATTACTTTTCTTTTTTATTTCCTCTTTCGCTAGATGAGGCCACGTTGCAGCAATACTTTACTTGACTGGCCCACATTCACCGCCATCGGATATACGTAGGCTCCGTTGCCAGTATTTACTTTTCAATATTCTTTTGAAAAGTCAATGGTGCGTAACGCTCCTGTTTAGGAAGCGTCATAACTTATAAACATTGCACTGGTATTAATATTGGATTAGATTTTGCTATAGTGCTTAATCATGTCAATATCAGTACTAATTTTTAAAAAATTATAAAACAGTTTATTAGTATATTTTAATGTATACTTTATAATTTTACGTAAAATCTTACTAATAAAATTTATAATAATAATATATTTATTTTTATTTAACATTAATTTTTAAATATTTATAAAACTACTAAATGAAGTTTTTGCGTTCATACAAATATATAATAATTTGATAAAAATAATTACAAAAATTCTATTAACTTTTTGTTTAAATAATTGTATTCAAATATTTTGTATAATATGAATGACATAATTTAGTTATTATCTTAAATTTAAGTTTAGATAAAGGAGTTAACCTTTTTTTTTTTTAATGTAAGTTATATATTAAAGTTAACAATAACAATATTTTATATCTAAAAATAAAATAAAATTTTAAAATTAATTTTAAATTCAAAATTGATAAGTTCGTATTCTACTCAGATAGGGTGGCCTACCCTAGTGTAATCTTTTTGTTATTTTATACTAATGTAGTGAAATTTAAAAAAATAATATACATATGATTTATTAATTTTTTTAAAACTTAAAATTTACTCATCATCACAAAAAAGTCATTACGCATAATTATATAAAAATATTATGAAACTTAATTGATTTACTAATGATCTTTATTTTTAAATATATTTAATTAGCAATAATTTTTTGAGGCATAATTTTGTGTTGTTAATTAATATAATAAATATATAATTAACAATTATAATTAAAAAAGCACCATATTTAATATAAATAAATATATTTGATTATACAAAGGGAAGGAGGCAGAAGCACTTAGGGGTATTTTTGTAAATTTTTTATTTTTTATGCAAAAAAGTTCCTGTATGTTTCAAAACTTACGGTACCAACCTATATTTGATCGGTATTTTAAATATTGAACGACCGATACTTAAGAAAGTTGTTTTGTACTATTTTTTGATTGATATGGTACCTTCCGACAGGTATTGAGCGGTACAGTACGAAATTAAAAACACCAGTCATAACATTCACATCCTTCTTTTCATATTTTAAGCTAGTTGCTAAAATTAATTAGTTAAATTAATAGATTAATTAATTAAATTAGTTTATTAGATCAATAATATTTAAGATTAAATTATATGAATGGGTTCAACATTTTTAATAATAATTTGATTTAAATATTTAATTTAAATATATGAGTCCCGTGCTATTGGGTTTGATCTATATGGCATTGTGAGACCCACTTAAAATATTAAATTATTATATATATGTGTCAGCTCATTGCTAGCCTAGCAAAAAAGACATCACATTGTCATTAATTTCTCGGTTAATTTCAAGTTGAATTTTAAATATTCAAAAGTTAGAGTTTAATCTGTACTCTCTGGGGTGTTATGGATAAATTTGTTTAATCATGTAAACCTTGGAGTTAAAAATGAGCCTTCTGCCATTTTTAACAATTAATTTGATTGATTTTTACTATTAATAAAGAAGTTTGCAAATTAAAAATTATTGTTTTATTATTTTATCATATTTACATCTCATAATTAAATTTTAATATTAATTGATTTTATTAGTATTTAATAAATATATTAAATTTAACATATTAAATTATTAATAACAAATTTATTAATCTAATATGATAATAAACTAAATCTCCTTAGAAAATTTTATTTATTTGACAATAGTACTAATAAATTAGATGAAATTAAACCAATAATGAAAGACTTAATTTACTCGATGGGAGAGAATACTTTTTTTTTAATTTTTATAAACAATCAATGATTATATATGATTACTTTTATTTATTAATCAATAACATTATAAACATATGAGTTATAAATAATTTACTTAAAGGAATAATATTCAACACTAATTCTGAATTTTACGAGTTAATGAGACAAGAAAATCAATTTAGTGTTATAATTAAGCCAACATACTAATAATACATGAAAAACTAATTAATGCTAATGATTTAATTTAATAGGCCAATCTTAAAGAAAGAATTAATAAGCCTTAGGCTTTTTGACCAAATGTAAATGAGGCTACATGTTTGTTTACTTACGTATTATTATATATATCAGTGTGTCCCAAAACCCTAGTCACTTCTGCGACTCCATGCAATACGAGGTATTTTAAAGGCTCTTAATAATTATGGGCAGACTCCTTTAAATTATCAACTCTCAGATTAATCCCCGCTCGTACTGAGTCAGCCCATAAGGAATAAAGTGCTGGCCAAACAGATTTTTCTATTTTTAAGACTCAAACTCGAGACCTCTGATTAAGGGATGAGAGTGTTGAACCACTCACACCAACCTATTTAGTTACAGAAGAAGTTATTATCTTAAAATAGTTTAAGGTAGGTTGATGTGAAGGCGAGAAAGACAGATAAAAGGAAAGCAATCAAGAGCAGAGAAATCAAAATAGATCTCCTTTAGAATAAATCGACCGTCGAATACATTATAGGTTGCGGCTGCATTAATTCAAACAGTTGATACATATGATAAACAAGACAAAGAAAATGGACAACTCTGATTGAGACCACAACTTATTTAGTTGGCTTCTTATTCAAGGATCGATGTGCCAATATAAATGGCGTGTGATGTGATGAGATCAGGTTCGTGTTAGTTGAGCTATACAACCCCTAACTAATTAGTTAACTGCATCTGCGTCTGGTGTATATATGCATTCGATTGCAGGGTTTGGATGTCTTTCGTACTCTTGCATTCTTCTTTCTTGTCACTTAATTATGAATGTAGAAAATCTGAGAGGACCTCTGGCTTTATATGGTCCGCAGTTTGACTAGGAAACTAAAAAAAAAAATGAAAACAAGAGAATAGGATTCAAAGAGGTATAGTTATGCATGTGAACAAACTTCTAGCTTGGAAGATGTACAAACTTTCAAGGTACCTGAATTCATTCTTTTAATTAGTTAATAGTCATGTGGTTATCTTCTTTGAAAATATTCGGCAAAGAGTTTTTCATTTCATCATGGATGCTATATTTCGAGACAAGAAAGTGTAAGAAACATAATCAATGCAAATCAATGAAATTTATCACTTACTTGGATGAGTTTTTAGTTTCTACAAATTAAATGATCTTTCACAAAGAACACACGAGCATTGACTAATTCTTGTTTTTTTTTTAATTTTGTATTATGCTATTTTTATCTTATCTTTAGGAAGTTTAAATTACTTTTGTATTACGTTTAGAAATTTAGCTATTCTTTAACAACTAATATTAAATGTTGTGTCCTAAACCATCAGGTGGGTCCAATATTCATCATCTTCCACTCATTTATAATGTGTTTAGATCATTAACATTTTGCAATTTCTCTTACGCATCCAATAATCTATGCGGCCAACATACTACGAGAGGTTATAGTCATACATCTATTAAGAATATATGACATCTCAATCAATAAATAATTCTTTGAGTAGATTTTATATGTTGTACCTTAGGTCATTTCTTTTATTTCAATATCCTTTTATCTTATTTATTTCA
>JANITW010000008.1:51797702-51807923 GCA_027564335.1 Erythroxylum williamsii
AAAGTCCTCAAAATTAAACAATTCATTTCTCATAAATTTTTCTTAATTTCATCAAATTTCCTTAAATTCATAAATTGACTCACCAATTTCTTTCTCATTTAAAATCATTTTAATATTCTAATTTTCACCCAAAAATTCGGGGTCCAACATAGTTCTTCTCTTTTTAAGACACTACACTTGCCTTTTCTTTAACTTCAATACTTAATCCAATCCATTTCTAAAACAACCAATGATCCACGTTTTTATACATCAAAAATAGAACAACAAAATATCCATTCATTCATCAATTTACTAACTTCATTAACAACACAAAAATAGGACATACTCACATCTCTACAACAACTTATGAATCATTAATCATCACATATACAAAAATAACACATTTACATATTTCATCACTCACAATTCACATATACAATTTCATGATCAAGTTATCAATCTCAAATTACTCATCATATTAGTTTCATTTAACACTACCCTTGATGATTAAAGCATAACTTACTTGAGTTAGCTTTAAGATCTTCAAATCATTCTTAATCCTAGCTTCCCAATATCATACGATCATCATCAATCAAAGGTTGCAGGGTTAGGTCTTTTAATGAAAATGAAGAAGATAACAGGGTGAAAGTAGCAAGTGAAAGATGATGGCAACTCAAAATTGAGAGTAGGGTTAGTAAGTAAATGTCGTGAATAGAGAAGATGAAGGGAAGAAGTTGAAGAATGAAAATAACAAGAGGCGACAGAAAATGAATAAAGTGAAAGACAAATAAAAAATGAAGTTGGTCTTTCACTTATGAGAGAGTATCGTAGGTGGTGGATGCATGGCTTGGCAAGTGACACTTGTCACTTGCCATATGTCCACTTCTTATGGTCTCACTTGGTCTATCTTATTTAACTAGTCCATTTGTCCCCAATTTCTACTCCAATTATGTTATTGTTCAGTTATTTGTGAATGAACCTATTGGGTATTATGAAAAGATGATTTTAATGCATTCATTGAATCGTTTATTTGCAAACTCATTGCTAGAATTTCGATATAATTTGTAATTATTATGTTGAAATTCATACGTAGCGATTAATAATTCATAATTATTAAGGATAACATAACTTAGGTCAAATGACACATCGTGTGTGGTTGTTGCCTTGATTAATTAATTTTTCTAATTCGTAATGCTACTACCCAATTGAATCTAGAGACTATATCCTAGGTTACTTAGTAGTTAGGTTTAATTAATGATCGTAACTTGATTAAACACTACCTAAAGGAAAACTCGAGTTAATTATTAACTCACAATTAATAGCTGCTAGGAGAGGTTAGAGAACAACAAATCAATGAAATATATTTAATTAGGGTGTAGGCCGATATTGAACCAAAAAAATAGATCCCTACCGAATTTCTCACTTTTATTATTTTTTGCATGTTTTATTTATTTATTTTTATTAGTCTAGTTTCATTTTATTTTCTCAAACCAGAACCTCTTAAACCTAAACACCGATTAATTTCATTTCAACAACTTTACACACTCTCTCTATAGGATCGACCTACACTCACCACTACTATAATAGTAGTCTAGTTTTTATTTTGACTAGCGTTATGACGCACTGTCAATGAGTCTTTTATCATTATCATTACACTAACTTCTATCCTTTGGTATTTTAGTCTCCACTTTATCTACAACTAATAGTTCTCACTGGGAAGTAAGGGTCATTCTCTATAATTATTTAAAGATTAACCCCTTTTGACTAAAAGCAAGAATTTCATCCTAATGTTTTAATAAATTTAATTGTCACTTTCAGTTGATACCTATATATATTATATTAGCTAAAAAGTGAATCAAATTTGTTCCATAAAGATCTTTGCTCAAATTTTACTAAAAATATAAATGCAATGAATGAGACCCCTATAGATACCAATTGTTAGTCCTCAAATGACATATAAGAGGGTGTGAATTATATGTGTTCACATTTTCCCTATTTGTAAACTAAAGAAATTTCTTTTGAAGAATGTAAAGTAATGAAAAAATTGTCAATTATAATAAATGATTATGTAAATTTATATATAATAATCACAAAGCAGTTACAATAATAAATAAAAGAGAGTAAGAAAAGATAATAATGATTTATGACTTGGACAAATGACCCTTGGCTTACTATTAATCCCTTGGCACTAATTAAGAATTCACTTTTTTCTTCCTTTAATAGGTGAAGAATAACCCTCCATACAACATCTTTTCTACTAGTGAGTAGGAATTATTATGATCATCTTACTTTACCATTAGCAAAGAGTATTCATTTATAAATTTTGCATCCTTGCAAAGTGTATCCCGATCAACTTGTCAAATAATCATGAGTATACAATTCAAAAACTCTCAATTCTCACACCAATGAACAAAGGATCATTATATGTTATATAATACATACATGCACTCTTTAGCCTCTTAAAACTCTTAGCAACTTTTTAATGTTCCTAACATCCTTCCCACAATTCATATGTAGTATATTTATATTTAGCATAACCTAAAATAGTTGTTAGAAATGAAAGTTAATTGTTATAATGATTAATAACAATAAAATTAGTCAACCAATATGATACATTTGTTGATCACTATATCAACCAATATTGATACAAACTCACCAATAGATAACATTTTTGCATTTTAGATTATATTGTTCAACCACTTTAAGATATTAATCGACTTATATGTTGACCAATGCACCAAAAAATCACATTATACATTTACGTTAACTTTCAAGTGACATTGGTCGACCATTGTTGTGGTCGACTAATATGCCCAAAATAAGTTTTTTCTAAATTTTTAATTTCTTTAAAAAAATCAAAATACCTCGCTTTGATAAAAACTTAATTTAAAACTATTTCAAAAATTGCCCAAATTTTTATTTAAAAATTTAAAAGTTTTCTTTAAAGAATAAAATAAATTTCCTTTTGGTTATGAAAGGATTTATTGCATTATATCCTATATGTAAATGGTCATGCAATAATTGAAGCTCCAATTTATTGAAATAATAAAGATAAGGTCACAAAAAAGATTACAATGATTTGCTTAATTGTTGATATGCTTATTACTCCTTGTTTTTAGTTATTCATTTAAATTACTTATGGGCTCCACTTTGCTCATTTTCTCCATATTTTGATTGCTAAATTGATTCAATTGACTCTTTTATTCACTTTACCTTTCTATTGAAATTGATCTTCTACATACCCTGTATTTTTACGTATTTATGTACTTCGTTTAAATTTTATCTACTTAATATTTTACTTTGATAGCTGTGCCTTTTCTCTTTATACCATGTATCACTCTTATTATTATCTTATTTGTATATGGGTCTATCGGAAACAACTTCTATGTAAGAGTAAAGCTGCGTACTATCATACCTCTCCCATACTTTGCTTCATCGCGGGACTTCAAACTGGATGATGATGATGATGATGATGACATATTAACTTACTAATATCACTCAATGATAAAACACATTAGTAATAATATATTTTAATATTCTAATAGATCAGAGTTAGAACTTAACTTAGTCCAACATTGATTTGTTATCATGTCAAACTAATAAATATTTAGTTTTTAATTAACATTAAGTATTATTATATTTAATATAAGTAATGATATATAAATATCATATTTTTCTGGTTTATTATCCTAATTACCTCTTATAATGTGACTCCTTAGGCATCCTGAAAGTTAACAGGAAAAGTTAAAAAAAATGAATTATTCTAAAATTTTAATGAAATATTGGGATTTTCTTGAGTTTTTAAAATATATGAGATATTAGTAAAATTCATGAAACTATATAAGATAAAAGTTAATGTCATTTACCATTTACCTTTTAATACTTAATATAATTATGTTTTTTATATAAATAATAATATTTTATAAATATGTTTAACATATACCTTTTATAATTTACTTCCTCAATTATCTTACGTCACACCTTAATTAGTTTTTAAAAACCCATTCGACGCGTAGCCTAAAAACAAACAGGAAAAGGAAAAGACGAGGAAGTAATAATGTCAATTTAACTCCGTCCATTTCAATTATCTCCGTTTCCTTCTGTTTTCCACCACTCCAAACACCCACTCAACAAGAAATTGGCTTTTCCTTATTGTTTATTTCTCAGCTTTTAGCACATACTCATTGCCAGGTTTTCTTCTAATTGACTGCAAATCAAGTCTTCAACCGCAAAAAACCCTGTCTCCTGCTAAATCTCAAGTCCATTATTATATGCGAGTCTCTCCGTCGATCTCTTTCTCAGGTTCCAACTGCTTTCCGTTTTTTCTAACTGTGATTTTGTTTCAATATCGGCTATCAACTGATTCCACTTAATTGATTATCGCTTACGTTTTCGTAAATTTTGTGCAAGTTTTCTGTCTTACGAGCTCTAAGCTGGTTTTAGGGTGGATTTGATGATAATTGAGTGTGAGGAGATGGCCGTGTGTAAAATATTTCTGGGGCGTATTACCTGTTAATAATAGCATATTGTTTCTGGGTTTATTCATCTGTTGTTGGGTTTGAAGAGAATGCCATCGAGCTCTAAACATAGCTTTCAAGTCTTATGCTTTGTTTTGTCTTGTTCTTTTAACACATAAATCGGGTTCGTGGGTTTCAAGAGGTTTCTGTTTTCTCAAGTAGTAAGACGGTAGAAAAGTTTTGGAAAATGGTTGCATCTGTACCATTGGGTCCTGTGTCCTCCTCCTCCCCTAGTTTCCAGTTCTGGTAGAGCCTTTATGCTTTCCTTTGTACCCAAAAAAAAAAAAAACAGTTTCTGTTGGCTTTTTATTCACTTGTGTTTACAATTTCGTCAGCGGTATCGTTGCTGACTTGTCTGCATAATAATATCATAAATAGATGCCAATTGGCAGGAAGACATTAGTTTGTATTTACTTTTTCTAGAAAGGATTATTTGTTTTGTTGCTCAAAAGATTATGAACGTTTTGCAGACAAAAGATTGATTTGTGAAATCATTTGACCTAGCTCACAGGACTACATGCTTATGGAACAACAACAGGTGGACAGAGTAAATACTGATCATATTATTGACATAAGGCATGGTGGTGATGCCTCTACGTCAACCTCCTTTGAAACACATCCTTCCAATGGCTTGCACTCATCTGATCATGATCATGGACATACCACAGCTCAGGTGGACGTGGCTCAGTCTTCCACATCTTCTTCTAATAGATCGAATGTTGACTCCTTTTCTTTTTACATGATATTGATGTCCGTCAAGCTAGCTTACACAATGAGCCTGATTATTTCATCTGCCATTGTCCTGGTGGCCTCAGGGCATGAAAAGCCACAAAATCCTTTGTTTGTTTGGATTGTTGGTTATACAGCTGGATGTGCTGCGAACCTCCCTCTTATTTTTCGACATTATTTTCTACCTTATCCTAGGTAAATGCTCATATCATTTTCATGTAACTTATTATCCTAACTCCATGATGTAAAACATAAGTTTCATTTTGGTGATATATCTAGCTTGTGTTTGATATTGTTTCCTTGCTACTTCATTTCCTGTAATTTCTTTCTAATGTTTTACTTGTCTCTGATTTTGAAATTTTAATTAATAGAAAATTACAATTTCCTGGAGTCTAATAAGTTCATTGATGCAGATTCTGGTATTACTTTTGTTTGCATTATTATTGTTATTATTGTTTTACACTACTGTGTGAAGATCCCTACAAATTCCCAAGCACTGGAAGAAATGATTGTGGAAGTGATTCCTATTGTCTTATGCTGTTTCTTTGTTCTTTTTTCTGTTTCTTCCACTTATTCAAAGTATGGACACATAAAAGTTTCCTGGAACATTATTTTTGAAAAAAGTGTAGCATGTGGTCATACTTAATAGGAATTTCTCTTGTAATGTCTTGACTGTTGCTATTATGATCTGTGTTTTGTACTTAAATAAATGCTGTGATGCAGTAATTTATATATAGTTTGGAATTAAAGAATGAATTTTTGCAGTGGGCTGAAGTAAAAGCTGATATCCACAATTTTGAATCAACTTTTCTGCTGTATACTTATATTGGGATTCCATCAGTTAACGATATTTCTCATTCATATTTTTAGGTTATGTAGACTGGTGGATCGATTTAAGTGGATATTGGGATTCTTCTTTGCCTTTTGGTTTATTGTAGGCAATTTCTGGGTATTTGAAGAAAAATCATCTTCAAAATCTTACAATTTGTATAGGTAATTTGTCAAGGTGCCTGGAAGATCTGTTGCTTTATACTAGGATTTACGATTGAAGTTAAACTAATGAATTTTTGCAGGTTTTGTGTAGTTTTACTTGTCATTGACTACATCAGGTACACTGGCCCCCTAATCCTTCATGCTATTGTAATATGCTGCTGTTGGAGACGACTCAAGAAAATTGGAGGGGCCCCTCTTGAATCCATTGATGCTCTGCCAACCTATAGATTTAACTTACAGAGGACTAGAAGTGACTGCAGTGGGGCAACTGACGGAAATTCAAATGAATTTGGGTTTGTGGCTGTTGGAACAGACAAGGAGCGTGCTCTCTTCAAGGATGATGCTGTAAGTTGGGGATGTTCCGTTTTGCAAGTCTGAGAAAACATGATTAAATGTTGCATTTTGTGCCCACACTTCCTTTTTTTCTGTCACGTGGTACAGATTTGTTGCATTTGCTTGGCAAATTATGATGACAATGATGAACTGAAGGAGCTGCCTTGTTCCCATTTCTTTCATGCCAATTGCGTGGATACATGGCTCAAGATCAAGGCATTCTGTCCACTTTGCAAATGCAGCGTTGGCAGGCACATTGCAAATTTACCATTAGAGACTAACTCTGGGCAACGGCTAAGTTAATTGATCAAGAAAGCCACCAGAAAAATTTGAGATGTATATTTAGAGAAATGAGGACAACTCCTAACTTACTGTTGATAAACGTGGTTATATTTCTACAGAAAGGCCAATGAAATCAAACTGTGTGACAAGCTTAATGGATGTAAATATTGAACTACCGGCTGTAGTATCGGTGGAGTGTAGAAAAAGCTTGAATGTTCCAAGTGTTGTTCCCATGATGTGATGCAAAAGAAATGTCACTCATAAATTTTAATTTGGTGGGATGAGGGTTGGGAATTAAGCTGGCATAAAAAATAAGAGTTGAAATTTAAATTATGTTCGTATTGTTTATTAGTTTAGTAGTATATGTTACTTAATAGATATTCCAATGGTATAGGATTTATATAATTTTTATTATAATAGCATTTAATTATGTGTGTGTGTGTAGCTATGCATGTATATATGTATTAAACTTTTCATCAATAATAAGCAATCTAGAATTTTTCTATAAACTTGAATTTTCAATTAGAAGGTGTGATAATTTTATTCCAAGAGTGATTTTTAGACTCTACGAGTGATTCTTGATTTCTTATCTTCCATTCTTTGTGCTCATCGCAAAATTCTAGCAACTAAAATTCTAACTTTAAGCATATTAAACCTTAGAATACTAGCTTAACATTAGTCAGATTTCTAATTTTGTAAGTTTTAGCTACTAGTTAATAATTCTTCTATTTGTCCTATATTAATTTGGTATTAGAGTTTTAAACCACAATGACGACACATAATGGAAGGACATATAGACAAATATTCAATAGCCTAGAGTAAGATGAAATTCTTTTGAATTTTACAAAAAAAAAAAAGGCATCAATGAGCATTGTTCATAAGGTGCTCTAAAAAAAGATGCTAGACAAATTTTGGAGAGGTTAGACAACCTTGAGATACATTCCCTAAAAGTTCAAACTCTAACAAGAAAAAATGTTATACCAACTAACAACATATAATTGATGTTGAACGTTGAACATGGTAATACTCAAGATGAAGAGATTGGTATTGATTAACAGCATGGAGAATAAAGGAAAATCTTTGCTAAAAAATCATGTATTGATTTTAATCCCTCGAATTTTGTAGGTACTACTAAGAGGAAATGTTTATTATGGGTGGTAAAAATAATGACACATCTCTTTTAACTAATCAATTAAAATCTTCAAGCCTACATAAAGATTTGCTTAAATACTTTCTAAGGTGGAGAATTTGACAGTGGGAGATGGTTCAAGCATTAAAATGATGAAGGAAAACAAAATGAAGTGGATTTTTTGGCAAATCCTAAGGTTGAAACAACTAAACAACAGACACTTACAAATCAAAAAGACAGCAAGCTGGAATAACAAGGCAACATGATGAAAAGATTAACAACAACCTGATATAACATAATAGGGTGTTGAAGAGATTAACTAGCAAGTACTTGGGATTCTGAAGCTTGTTAGTTCAAAACTTGATGATATCCTTGACGTCTTTTATAAAGATTATATTATAGTGGTGATGAAAGAGAAGTAAATTTGAATGAAGATACTAAATTAACACAACATATGAATAAAGGAGAAGTAGTGAATGCACTTGCAAAGTCAAAATTCATCAATGATGGCTAGTTAGAGCATCTAATTACTAGAGGTAGCAATAAGTATGTTCTTAATGACTATGTTGTACAAAAACTATGTGATTTTGTTATAAATCCATTTGCAGGTCAAGACTTATAATGTTATCCACTTTGCTAAACTGCTTTAAAGAGATTGAGCGTCTCTAATGATTACTTTTAACTATCTTCTCTTATCACGACGTGAAATTTACGAGTTATTTTTTGAGAACTTTATAGAACACATCGAATACTAAGCTTCAATTTTCAAATTTTTTTCATTTTCAAATTGATGGGCAAACATAAGTGGTGAATAGAAGTTTGAGAGATTTGTTAAGATGTTTGGTTGGAGAAAATGTAAAAAAAAAGGAACTTAATTCTTATTATGGCAGAATTTGCAGACAATAGATATATAAATAGGTTTACTTGTAAGATCCCTTTTAAGATCATCTCAGAAGTTTAACTAAAGATGCCTATTGATCTAGTACCTTTATCATAAACAAGATGAGTTAGTGTTGAAGTTAAAGGTTTTTGTTGAGGGACATCTTTAATGAAATATGATGAAAGATAATAACCAACAATTTGTCTTATAAAGAATATGCTGATCAACATTGTCAATCATTGAAATTCAATGAAAGGGATATGATGATGGATAGGATTCGTCGAGAGTGTTTTCAAAAAAGAAAATATAAGAAACTTCATTCACGAAATGTTGGACCTTATAAAATCATCAAGAAGATAAATGTCAAAACTTATGTTTTAGAATTACCAAGTGACATAGGAATAAATCTTATCTTTAATGTTACAAACTTAACTATTTATCATGTACAAGATGATGATCAATCCCCTACTACTGCTATAAGAATTCCAACCATTCCCCATCTTAAACAGAAGATAAAGGATGTTCATGAGGAACAAATTGTAACTACAAAATATGGAGGATATCAATAATTTCTTATCAAGTGGAAAGGAAGATCAATTTTTGACCGTACCTAAATTTTACAATTTGAATTTCAAAAGTTTAAACTAGACTTATATGATCAATATTTATCACATTCTGTATCAAAGATGACTTCAGACAAGCCGGGAAGAATTGATGCAAAAGAACTTAAAGTCTATAAAATAAATAAAAAAGGAAAGATTAATTATCCACAAACTTTAGGCTAAATGCCCAATTTGGGGCTAAACGTTTTTGGGTTTGATCAATTTGGGCCCAAACTTTTTAACCTGCTCAATTAAGGTTTAAACGTTATCGAATTTGTTCAATGTTAGGCCATTTTGGATGAAAATCTGGCAGTTTTATACACACGTCATTAAGTTTGAATGAGGTACCATATGTCACACCTTCTTTGTAATGTGTATTGATGATGTGGTAAAAAAATTAAGGATCAATTTCATTCTTTTTTAGAGAGAGAAAAGGTATATCAAAAATCTTCAAAGAAACTCTTTCCTCACTCTCCATTCCTTCATATTTGGTGTTTGGTATTTTCGTACAAAGAAAGAAGGATTATAGAGAGAGAAATCCATCATAAACCAAAAAGAAGAAGGAAATTTTAACGCTATATATAAAAGGTTTAAAGCAATGGTCTTGACGAAGTTTTAGGGAGATAGAGAGGCGAAGAGAGAGGTTTGTTCATTGAATGAGGTTTGTCCTTTTAAAAAATGCCCAATTCATACTTTTGTGTTTTTTTTTACTAGTATTGTTGAATGTTATCTTTTGATTATCGTTTAAGAATTAGTGTTGATTTTTATTACTAATGT
>JANITW010000008.1:51810542-51837912 GCA_027564335.1 Erythroxylum williamsii
ATGAATTAGGAGTCAACAAGTGCATAATCACTTAAGAAATTAGGGCCAATTTATAGTATAAATTTGGCTCAATCAAACGGCCCTGCCACTGACCAACCACGAGATGTTTCCATTAAGCTTAAATGAAGCTACTATGTGAATCGAATCTCTAGCCTGGGCTAGTCCTTATTCCATCTTTTTGTCTCTGCTAATTGTCATCGCTTTTCTCTACTGAAACTCATACATAAAGTCAAAAAAATAAAAAATCACGTTAAATTTGCACCCAAAAAATAGAAAATAAACAAATGAGTGACAATCCTGTTGCTACTAACAATAGCAGTAGTGTTTGTGGATCTGTTGATGGAAGAACCATTGCTGACCTATTGATATGGTTTTCAACCCATTAGGAATACCTTCACGAATGAATGTAGGATAGATATTTGAATGCTCACTAAGATTAGCAGGAAGGTTTTGTCCTTTATATGGAAATAAGAGGGCAGGGATCCACTCCCTTGACTCGTACTGATGAGAATTTGACTCCATGAGAAATTGAACAAAAAGCTGCAAAATTAGCCTATTTCTTGCGTATCCCAATTGAAGTATTTTGAAATGAATTGAAGAATGAACATTTTCTTAGCAGGAGAAAAAAAATCCAAAAGTTCTCTTTTTTTCATTCAATCTTCATGAAAATGAAGAAATTTTACCTTCGATCTAAGCCAAGGTTTTAGACGAAAAGGAAATAGAATCTTTATTTGAATACCTTCTGTTAACCAGTTCTTTGGAAATTTTATTTTTGATAATTGGACTCCATTATAGGTGCATTTAACATGCATTTCTCTATTCCAATTTGTAACATTTTTAGACCATTCAAAAAATTGAAAAAATAGCATACGAATAATATTCTTAACTATTATTAATGAAGTAATAAAATAAATTTTCTAATACTGGAGCGGGTTAATAAAATACAACCTCTTATTACTTAGGCAAATAGGATGCTATCCCAAACTTTGGCTATTTCCATCGGGGCTTTTTTTTTTTTGTCTTCTTCTTTTTTGTTCTCACCTTTTTTTCACTTTCTTTTGATTTATCCTCTATATAAATAGAATTTGAAATCATGAATTAGACGTTTTTACATATCCAATTTAGAAACATTATTTTCATGAATTCAGAAATATCAAAATAAAAAAAAACGAGATTTGTGGCAGAATGAATATTTGCTTGAAATAGTTTCCAAATAGGTGTTTGAACCTTTTGAATTGATATGAAGTATTAACATTATATTTGATCAAGAGGAGATAGATTGTGAACAAATAAAAAAGAAGAGGAAATAGAATCAAAAATTTTTTTACATACTTTATAAGATATATTCTTTACTGATAAAAATGACATATATACACAAATCAGGCAATAATATCAAAGCTCTGTGATTTCTTATAAAAGAAAGAGAAAAATTGACTAGTAAAAAGCAATAGGCTTTCTATGTATGCATCGTTCAAAAAATTGATTTTTATTAGCTGTAACAAAAAAACTTCATAGAAGTCGAAATATGAAGAAATATGCCTATATATTTCAGTCTATGGATAAAAAATCTAATTGATTGATAAAGGAAGCCCCTAAAGATCAATTAGTTAGATTTTTGATAGTATACTTTGGATCAGAATCGGGGGGAGTACTGCCCGATCGTTTCTACCAACTTTGTTCCCTAATTTACATTCTTTTTATAATTGAAAATTCGATTTCAAAGAAAATTAACATTCTTTTTTTATATTTTATATATTAAAATTCAAAATTATGTAAAAATTTTCTTTTGAATAAATTAAAGAACTTATATTACTAATCCGTTGCGTATCTCAGTCTTCCTATTCATCCACTCATTCTATTCTTTCTCAATCGTCTGTTATTCATATACATTAAACTTAGAGTAATTCATATAAATAAATGATAGTAAAAACTCAATAAGGCTATAGGACTTACTTTTGAACTTGCTTCAAGTTAGGATGATTAGTCAACGAATCTTGGGGCAACCGGTCTAGTTTTCTTGTGTTTTTTTTGTTTTACTTTTGTACATAAGGAATGAACCTCCAATTTTTTACTGCAAATTTAGAAGTTGTTTTCTTTCACTCATATAACATCTAATTAAATTCATCAACCAAAATGGTGAATAAAAAATGAAGATATCCTATTCAACTCAGTTTGACTTAGAATGATAAAATAAGAGAATTATTGAGAATTATTGATCTCTCTCAATATCTCTCTCAATTCAAAAATTCAGGATTTAAATTGATGTCCTTTCATTGATTCCTCCTAAATTGGATTGATTTATCCTAAAGATATTATTTCAATTGAAATTTGGTTATCCACCATGTACTAGGATCCCTACTAAACATCCATGGCTGAATGGTTAAAGCGCCCAACTCATAATTGGCAAATTCGTAGGTTCAATTCCTACTAGATGTGTTGGCCCCTGAGAATTTTTTTTATGAATAAGCATGATTTAAATTAATTATGAGGTCTTTATGGAATTATTTTATGGATTCAATTATTATGTTAATGTTAGTAAGATTGTATAAGGGTGTTTTTGGTAGTTCACTTAAGCATTTAAGTTATAAGGCATTAAAGGAAGGGTAAAAGGGACTTTGCGCACTCATTAAGGGTATTATAGGAAAAGGGAAATGTTGTCTTGCTTTTTAAGAAGAGAAAAACGCAAATTAAAGGGGGAGAAGAAGAGAAGAAACAAAAATAAGAGAGAAAAAAGGAGAGGTTTCGGTTTTGAGAGAAAGGAAGGAGGAAAAAGGCTAGGGTTTCATCATTTCTTAGTTTTCAAAAGGGATTTTGAGGTTATTCAAGAAGAGAAAAAGATAAAGGAAGAGAAGAACTTTCATTAGAGCCAAGAAACCCTTCATTCGATGAAGAATCAAGGGAATCAAGAGAGGCAAAAGGAACAAAAGAAGAGGCATTTTTTAGCAAGCTTATAAGTAAGGAATTCAAGTTAGGTTACATTTTTATAATTAAGTAATAAGCCATTAATGTTTCTTCCAAATCAAGAAAGTTAAAATTTTCAATTGTGTTATAAATGTGCATTTATTTCTCTTAGAATGCTTGAGAAAGTGTTATGTGTTTGGTATGTAAATATTGTATCGATGATTTATGAAAAGAACACAAAATTGATTTTTGAAAAAAAAAGAGATACTATGTTTATGAAATCACTTTTCGAAAAAATTGTCATTTTGGGCAAGTTTACAAGTTATGAAATACATGTTATGTGAGTTTGGTTTGGTCCATTTTGTATATCAAGTGCACTTCGATTGCAGGCTTCTCCCGTCTGCCTGCTAGTGGCATGGAGCTCCTTCATGGACTCCTTCATGTTTAAGACTATGCAAAACCATAATGCAAGATTGCGATAGTTCATTCTGTTCACGACTACATTGGACCATTATGTGGGAATGTGATAGTTTCATTCTATTTATGGACCTACCTAAACCATTTTGAAGTGCTTATATGTTGAGAAGTTTATTGAATGAATAATTTGGGTTGCTTATAAATTGTTTGATAAATTGTGAATTTGGGAAATATGTGTTACATGGATTTCAATGTGAATTTTACAATGGAAATAAATATTTCAATGGTTTTTGTTTGTTAATAATTATAAAACTGTTACCTACGAGCTTTAAGTTCACCCCCCTTTGATCCCATATTCAGGTGATGAACAAGAGATCTAGTGAAAGTGAGCAAGGCATCACTTCGAATTTACATGTTTTGTTTTATTTTGGAGTAATTTATGTAAAAACAAGGTTGTAGTCACATTTTGAGCAATTATCATTCAAGTATCTTTTGTATTTTAGGGAATTTCTAAAATAAAGTATTGTGGCTTGAAATGTCACTAAAGCTTTGTAAACTCTTATCTTATGATGTTAATGAAATATGAATTGTGTATGGATGATGTTGAGTTGAAATTAGGTATATTTGAAGAAGTTATCAACTTGAGATTATGAATTTTGAACATGAATTATTATCATATATAAGTGAGATGTTGTAGAAAAGAAAGATAGGATTTTTGTGAATGATGAGAAGTAGTTGTAAGTGATGAGTCAAATGAGTAAAGATTAGAGAGTTTAATGAAATAATATTAGTAGTTGAATGGTTATGTTCATGACATTTCAAGTTGTATAGTGCAAATTTCAAAATTTTCATAAGGATAGAATATGTGTTCCGACTTTAGGGGAAAATCTGTATTAATTTAGGCTAGATTTGTTGGACCCCCATTTTGGAGCCCAACATTCGGAGTCATCAAAATGTCTACTTGTGTTTGTTATCATTTATGGTTATTCCGGAGCCCAACATTCGAAGTCATGAGAATGTCACCAGACGATACTCCACCAGACGAGACGTCATCACCAGACAAAGCATCCTCACCAGATGAAGCATCCTCACTAGATGATACATCCTCACCAGACGAAGTGTCCTCAACAGATGATACGTCATCACTAGACAATACGTCCTCATCAGACGGCACGTCATCACCAAATGATACATCCTATACTCTTGAGCATATCCATTTATAAGGACCATAACTTTTGACCCCGATATCCAAAAATTGCATACTTTATAGCATTGGAAAGCTAGAAAGACAAGCTACAACTTCCATAAAGACAACTTGAAAGCTTATGGGTAACAGTTTATAACAAAAAAATAAGTAAAACCTTTGAAAACATTTACTTGTCATAAAAAAAAACTTTTTTCTCAAATCCTTATCATATAGTCAAATCATCAAACTACAAAACATGAATACATCAAACTTGTTCACATATTATAAGCACATATGCACATCAGAATAGTTTGGGTAAATCCATGAACATGACAAACTACACATTTCCACATAATGGTCCTGTGTAGTCGTAAACTTAAGACACTATCACAATCCCGCATAGTGGTTTTGTGTCGGCGTAAACTTGAGAGAGTCCATAAAAGAGCTCCGTACCACTAACAGGCAGGTGGGAGAAGCTTTTAACTTAGTCAACGAGCACGTGACATTCTTGAATGGATTACACCAAACCCACATAATATGTAATTCATAAATTGAAAACCATTTGCCCAAATGGCACATTCTTGGAACTTTATTTCATATACTTGTAAACATATTGCCCAAAATGACACTTTTCTGAATCTTGACTTTTCATAGACATGAGATATTTTGAAAACATTTATGAAAACATGATTCCATAATCATGTATCTTTTCACAAAAATTCATTTTCAAAATCTTTTCACGTGTCAACACAATTTATATATCAAGCATAAAACATATTTTCAATTCATTCAAGAAGCGATAGATGCAACACTTATGATGCAATTCAAATCATCAAACTTTCTTGATTTAAAGAAAACATGTAGTGACTTATTTACTCTATTATAAACATGTACCCACTTTGATTTCCTTGTTCATAGGCTTGCTCAAAATGTCTCCACTCTTGCTTCTCTTGTTTTTCTTTATTTCCTTGATTCTTCACCAAATGATGAGATCTTTGGCTCAAATGGAAGCTCTTCTCTTCTTTTACCTTTTTTCCCTTCTTGAATAACCTCAAAGCCTCTCTTAAAGGCTAAGAAAATTGAAACCCTCGCTTGTTTTCTCTTCTTTTCTCTCAACCATCAAAATATGTCTTCTTTCTCTTTCTTATTTCTCTCCTTCTATCCCAATTCACGTTTTCTCGTTCTCTTAAATGTAAGACCACATTTTCCTCTTCCAATCCTATTGGCTCCTAATTTTTTTTTAAATAAGCATGATTAGATTAATTTTGGGGTCTTGCTAGATTAATTTATGTTAGAATTAGTTAGCATGTTAATGTGGGTAAGATAATATGGCATAGGTTAAGGGCATTGAACTATTAAAGTAGTGGGAAAGCGTAAGGCCAATTTTGGCAAGTCACTTAAGTTTAAAAACCATAAGGCATTAAAGGAAGGGCAAGGTGGACTTTTCTCAATTATTAAGGGTAAAATGGGGAGAAAGAAGTGTTGTCTTCTCCCTAAAAAGGGGGAAAAAATGAAAATGGGAAAGGAATAAGTGAAATAACAAAACCAAAGAGAGGAAGAAGAGAGGTTTCGGTGGTTGAGAGGAAAGAAGGGAGTTGAGCTAGGGTTCCATCTTTTCTAAGCCTTCTAGAGAGATTTAGGTGTTGTACAAGAAGGGAAAAAGGTAAAGGAAGATAAGAGTTTTCTTTTGAACCAAGATTTATGATAAGAGCATTTTAAGGCTTTGGATTTTTAGAATCATTTTGGTTTCAAGAGCTTAATAAATGTATGGGTTTAAATGTTCTGGGATCAATTTATACATTAGTTTCTTTGGGTTCTCATTTTATAAATTCCTATTGATTAGGGAATTGTATTTATGTTAAAAAGGAAATCAAGAAGGACAAGAGGAGTAAGAGGAGAGGCATGTTTGAACAAGCCATAATAAAGGTGGGTTTCACTTTTATAGTCAATAAATAAGCTAATAAAAGTTTTTTGTCAAGAAATGATAGTAAATAATTTGCAACTACCTCATTCATGTGCCTTTAATGTTTTTAAATGCTACAAGATTGTGCCACATGTTTATACATGATTCGTGTGATGATTTATGAAAAGTTCTTTTTAAAATGATTATTTGAAATGATGCATGATTATGAAACCATACTTTTAGAAATGATTTTAAGGTATAAGAAGCATGTGAAAAGCAAGTTTTCAAGAGAATGTGCCATTTTGGGCATCAGGCTTATAAGATTTTGAAATTTATGTGTTATATGAGTTTGTGGTAGTCCCTCAAGAATTGTCACGTACACGTTAACCTAAGTATAGGCTTCTCCCACCTGTCCGCTAATAGCATGGAATTCCCTCAAGGATTCCCTCAAGAATTCACGACTACACAGGACCATTATATTGGAAATGTGTAGTGTGTCATATTTTGGACTTACCCAAACCATTTGATCTGTTTATGTGTTCATGACAAGTTGATATGAGTGATGCATTCATGATTTACATTCACATGGATTTCTGCATTGAAAATGGCTTATAAATGTTTTTGTTTGTTACAAACTATAAAATTATTACCACGAGCTCTAAGCTCACCCTCCTAATCTCCTCCCACACATTTAGGTGATGAGCAGGATATCAAGTAGGTCGAGGTGCAAGGCAACACTCCTAGTTTTGGTTATTTTGTATTTAAAGCAAGTTTTGTAAAGCAAGGCTTTATTTACATTTTGAGCAAATCATGGTTCATGCATCTTTTGTATTTTAGGATTTTGATGTATTAATGTATTCGCGACTTGAAATGTCCACTAAAGCTTTGTAAAAATTTTATCTTTTGCTGCAAATGAGATATGTTTGTATTTTTGCCTATAACTCTCTCAAGTTTGTGCGTTGCCTTTTTTTTAATGTTTTCATAAGGGAAAAATTTATGTTCTAACTTTGGGGAAAATTTTGGATTAATCTAGGCTGATTTAGACAAATGTGTCTTCTAGAAAGTTGTAAGTCGTTCTTTTATCTTTTTAACGATTTATAATATAAATTTTTTGAACATCTGAGTTGAAATTTATGGTCCTTATAAGGGAACATTTTACTTCTTCTATGTTTTACTTCTTCTGTGATGATGTGTCGTTTGTGATGACATGTCGTTTGTGTTTTGTTTCTGTTGTGATGACGTGTCATCTGTGTTTTATTTCTTCTATAATGATGTGTCTTCTGTAATGACGTGTCATTTGTGATGACTTGTCATCTGTGATAACATGTCCTCTTTGATGACGTGTTGTCTGTGTTTTGTTTCTTCTGTGATGACGTGTCATCTGTGATGATGTGTTGTTTGTCTTTTGCTATTTTCTATCTTCTGCTCCATTTTTGACCCTTTAGAAGGTAGAATCTATCTTTGATGTCTTCATAAAAGTTGTAGATCTTTAATTTCTCTTTCGAAACATATGAAGAAAACATAATTCTGATATTTGTAGGGAAAGTTATGGTAATTTTTCCAATTCATCTGTCTTTTTTCATTAGTTTGCTTTTTCATTTGATCTCAGTTGTACCTATATTCTGATCCATTTTTTACCCTTCAGAAGATAGAATATGTCTTTAAGGTATTCATGAAAGTTGTAGAACTTGAAGTCCTCTTTTGAACCATATGAAGGACACACAATTCCAATATCTTTAGGGAAAGTATTGTAATTTTTTCGATTCATCTGTTTTTTTCCATTCGTCTGCTTTTTCATTTGGTTTCATCTGTACCTAACTTCTGGTCCACATTGAACCTCTAGATGATAAAATCTAACCTCAAAGTCTTCTTCAAAGTTGTATATCTCAAATTCCTCTTTGAAATTTTCCTAAGATGATCTTAATTCGATATCCTTAATGACAGTTATGGTAATTGCCTCAAGGTAGGTGCGATATGATTGAGGTCAAAACCCTGTTCAATTTTTTCAGCCATATCTTTATTATAGGATCTCCAAATGAGTCGGTTCTTGTCTCTAAATAAACCAGAGACATAGAGCCACATCTATACAAGAAATAGTAAAAGTAAGTTGTCTTGAAGTTTGTCTTGGTGGGGGCACGACATCCTTGTGGGATACACGTTCAGATGTCACTTAGGACGTCAAGCTCATGAATCACAAGGGCGGGGTATCCAACAATAAGTGTTGCATCTATCGCTTCTTGAATGAATTGAAAATATAATAAACTATATGTTTGATATATGAATTGTGTTGATATGTGAAAAGATTTTGAAAATAAATTTTTGTGAAAAGATACATGTTTATGGAATCATGTTTTTGGAAATGTTTTCGAAATATCTCATGTCTATAAAAAGTCAAGATTCAGAAAAGTGCCATTTTGGGCAATATGTTTACAAGTATATGAAATCAAGTTTCCAATAATGTGCCATTTGGGCAAATGGTTTTCAATTCATGAATTACATGTTATGTAGGTTTGGTGTAATCCATTCAAGAGTGTCATGTGCACGTTGATCAAGTTAAAGGCTTCTCCTGCCTGCCCGCTAATGGCACGAAGCTCCTTCATGGACTCCCTCAAGTTTACGCCTATACAAAACTACTATGTGGGATTGTGATAGTGCCTTAAGTTTACGACTACACAGGATTATTATGAGGAAATGTGTAATTCGTCATGTTCATCGATTAACCCAAACCATTCTAATATGTTTATGTGCTTATGATCTGTGAACAAGTTTGATGCATTCATGTTTTATGGTTTGTAAATTTGACTACACGATAAGAATTCGAGAAACATGTGTTTTATGAACTCAAAGAAAATTTTCTGAGATAAGTAAATGCTTTCAAAGGTTTTGCTTATTTTTCGTTATAAACTGTTACCCACGAGCTTTCAAGTTTACCACCTCCCTCCCATTTTATCTCATCTTCAGGTGATAGCTAAGAGACCAAGTGATGAAGAGCCTAAGGGCATTTCTCTAAATTTGCTTATTTTGTAGTTTGAGTTGATTTTGGGAAAACAAGAAGTTTGTTTATCCTAGGACCTTTTGTAATTTGAGATTTTTGAGATGATGATGTAATGTGGCTTGGAATACCATTAAAAATTTGTAAAACTTTATTCTTTTGATGTTAATGAAATGTAAATGGTGCATGCATGATGTGAGTTGAAATTAGATATGCGTGAAGAAAAAATCAACTTGAGTTGATGATTTTGGAGCATAAATCGTTGATATATATATATATATATATGCATAAGCGAGATACTATGGAAAGGAAGAGACAAATGAGTTGAGATTTGAGAGTTTAATGAAATTATTTTGGTAGCTGAATGGTTATGCTGAGAACATTCCAAGTTTGCACAGTGCAAAATTTCAAGTCTTCCATAAGGAAAAAATGTGTGTTCTGACTTTAAGGCAAAATCTGGATTGATCTAGGGTGAATTTGACAAGTTATCTTTATGGAATTTGTAGCTTGTCTTTCTAGTTTTCAACACTATAAAGTATGAATTTTTTGATATCGGAGTCAAAAGTTATAGTTCTTATAAGTAGAGATGCTTAGGGGTATAGGACGTATCGTCTGGAGAAAACGTATCGTCTGGTGAGGACGTATCGTCTGGTGATGACGTATCGTTTGGTGAGGACACTCCGTCTGGTAAGGACGCTTTATCTGGTGAGGATGTATCGTCTAGTGAGGACGCTTCATCTAGTAAGGATGTATCATCTGGTAAGGACACTTCGTCTAGTGAGGGAGTATCGTCTGGTGAGGACACTTCGTTTGGTGACGTCATATCGTCCGGTGCATTGTTCATCTGATCCTATCATCTGGTCACACTTTTGACCCTGCAGATAATAGAATTTGTCTTCAAAGTCCCATGTAGGTTGTAGATCTTAAAGTCCTCTTTCAAACTAACTAAAGAACACTTTTATCCGATGTCTTTAGAGAAAGCTATGGCAATTGCAAGATATCTTCTGTGTATTGTTCACAACTTTCTTCTGATCACTGTTCATCTTGCATCGTCTGGTCCAATTCTGACGCTTTAGATGACAAAATCTCACTTCAATATCTTCATAAAAGTTGTAGATATTGAAGTTCTCTTTTAAATCCTCTAAGAATGACCTTGATCTGATATCTCTAGAGCAAGTTATGCTATTGTCCCGATCATGTTCAATATGATGGAGGACGGAACCTTGTTTGATTCCTTTTGCCTAATCTTTATTATCCAATCTCTAAACGAAGTAATCCTTGAGACAATAGATTCCTCACACATTGTGCTATCTCTCAACAAAAATTGGCAGCATTCCAAATTGATTAGAAAAAGGTTTTGATTAAAGGAAAGTAAAAGATTATGTTGGAATAGTATGAACTGATGTTATTTTACTGAATATGTTTCGGCATTTTGAAAATATCTAAATCTGTAGGGTTCCAACTGAGATGATTTTTCAATGTGGAGTAAACTAAAGGCGTAGATTTACAAATTGTATGAAGAGGTCGAATTCTGATTCAGCCTTTAAGATGTTCAATATCTAGATGAAAGTCAAGCATAAAATATTTGTTTCAGTATAAGAATGATTTGAAAAATAGGGCCCGACACTTACGGTATCAGAGAACGAAGATGAACCGAGGATGACTAATGAGGGTTAATTGGAATAGCCATACATGCTAACAAGCACAAGTACACATTTTAGGACATCCCAGTTGGGCTCCAGAATTGAGGTCCAACAGTTATGGTATCAAAGCAAAAGTTGGGTCCAGAATCGTTGCCCAAAATAAGGCCCTTTTCGACGCTCACTTTTCTTGGCCGACTTCTCCAGATCATCAGGCTTTAGAATATATACACCATATTCACATGGCGACAGTTTGGCAACAAAGAACTAAGATGGGCAATCACACTCGATAAGAATAGCTCATAGGCTGGAGCAAACCTCCTTAAGTTTGTGTGAAATTAAATACGAATGGAGCTAGCAAAAGCTCACGATTTTCGACCACAGCAGGTGGCTTGTTGCGAAACAGTTCGGGCGCTTGGTTGGGAGAATTTGTACAGAACATTGGTTGGTGCTTTACTTTAACAATTAAACTTTGGGGTGTGCTCTCAGGCCTCAACCTGACTTGGAACTTGGGGTACTAACACATAGAATTAGAAGTGGATTAGAGTGCAGTGACAAATATGCTTTCATCCTTGACGACGCGAGATGCGTCTCTTAATCCTTTAGTACTGGGCATTGATGAACTATTTACTCGTAACTGAGTTGTTGTAATTCGTCATATTTATAAAGAAGATAATCAGTGTGCGAATTGGCTAGCAAATTATACAGACCAGTTCGAACTAAGAGTCACTACTTTTGAGCTCCCACCTAAGGAATGTATATGTCTTCTCGTAGAAAATGTGTCGGGGGCTTGTTGTCCTAGAGTTACTGTATAAAATTTGTCATGCTTTGTCTTCTTTTTATATATATATATATATAAAAGTAGCTCCATTGCCTGTTTGGAAAAAGTTTCTCCAAGCTCAAGGACATGGACTCGAAACCGATAGCGCAGTTAAGGGCGCGACATGTCGTTTCTTATCAATAACACCATTAGGCGCCAAATTTTATAGGAATTTTCTGAAAAGAATTAAGATTATAAAACTTCTTCATTGCGAGGTGTAAACGCTCAGCTCAACAGCTACAACCGTCTCCTTCTCTTCTTCGTCGTCCTCCGGTTCCACTCTTCTTCCAATAGTTTCTTTGTTTGATTTTCGTTTCGTTTTGATGGTTTGTTCCGATTCAGAATATGGAAACGAATCGGATCTCGATCCTTCTCGGACAAGTTCGGCATTGTACCGTTCTTCAACAACCCCCACTCTGTTCTAGATACCTAAAAGAAAAAAGAAATCTTACTTTTCATTTACTCTTAGTTGATGACAGCTTGGTAATTAATGGCGTTGTTTGGGGATATTTTTAGGTTAGGATGCCACAATGGGTGGTTCTAAGTGCGGCGACCGTGAGAGGCTGAACTACAGGTTTGGGCATGAAAGGACCCTCTGAGCTGGCCGGACCCTACAGAGTACATTCTGTTTCCTTTTACTATAGAAACTTAAATTCATTTTTATGGTTCTTTTACATAGTTTCTCAAAGGTTAGCTTACTTAATATTCATTTATCCATAATGAGTTGAACAGCTAGTATTGAGGTTTGTACAGGGTCTCTGATGAGATGGAACAGTGTTTGTATACATATTGAAACAAAGAAAATTCTTAAGCTATGGTAGGTTTGTTTGAAAAATGCTCGAGTTTCTGTATCTGATATCTGTGAGTTCATTTCAAGTCCTGGTTCTGGTTGAAGCGTTGTTGACTGTTAATGGTTTGTAGCTTCAAAAGCCTATGAATATATACGAATGATTTTGGTAAGTGAAAGGTGTTGTTGTTGTTGTTGTTTCTACTAATCACTTGTACTCCCAAAGAAGCAATTCTTGCTATGTGATATGCTCTTTAGCTTGTTTCGTGGGACATAAGATGTTTAAAGTCTGCAATGTAAGGTTTCTTGGTGCTTCTTGGTTCAGTATGTATGTTTCGAGTTTCGACTGCAGAAATTGGAAAATGCATGGTCATGGTGAACTTGTAAACTTTGCTTGACTAATCATTAGTTGGTTTCGCTAATTATGGTGGTATGATGAGGTTTTAAACGTATAAGAAAGTTTCCTCTTCATAGGAAAAAAAAGGTAGTTTACCATCTTGTTTTTTTCATTCAAGAAAGGTGATTGGGAAATTTATATGAACGGTGGTCATCACAATTCCATATTGAAAAGGAGAAGAGAATTACTGATCACATCTAGTATATGAATTTTTTTTATCCCTAATTAGAGTTGCTGTAGATATATTATAGATTAGGGATCTTACAAAGACATCTCTCCAACTTTATAGGGTGATCTAATGTCCACCTACTTCACTTCATTATTCTAGTTGGTCCTGCAATCATCGTTCCATCCATGATTGGGAAACAGATCCCCGAAATATAACTTCAAAATCCTAGTTGTCAACTTCGAAGGTCCCAACTTTCTTGTATCTGTAGCACTGTCATAAGGGTTGCTGAACTTGCCTGTGGAGCCATTTTTGACTTGGGATATCGTTATTTCTTACCCGGCAGCGGTTCTTTGATCCTAGATTCGGATGTATGTTGGTTGTTCAAGTTGTTGAGGCTGAAATTGTGGTCCTTGCTTGCTCCCATAGCTAAAATCTGCCTTGTGGAGATGTAATTACGAACTTAAGATTTATAAACTGGAGCATTCAATGAATCAGAAACAAAGGATAGTCCACAAATTTCTTGGTGGATGAGAATTCAACACATATGAACTGGAAGATTGCATGAAGTGATGAAACTTCTTGGAAATAATATTTTCTCACAGCCACTCTTTAGCTTTTGTTTCTTTGTGTTTCTTCCTGAATCAGTAGAGAGGCTTTACTTGCCTCTAATTAGTGGTCCAAATTAATAGAACTTGTCGTTATGTATTTTTGAGTAAAGGGGTTTGATTAGATCAAACTGTAAGAAAAAACAGAAACTAACGAGTGAACAAAGTCTCTCCTTACCAGATTTGATTGAATTGAAGTATTTATGTTTTGTCGATACTCCCCACAAGCCCTTTAATGTATAAATCATTGGACTTCTTGTCATGTCGAAGACCTCAGAGATATCTGGGCCTGAACAGGCTCGAAAGCTGAGATTTTATCTCTTCTACAGAGTCGGTCTCATTCCTTCTCCACCTCACGTCTGTACTTCCATTCCACGTCATGAACCTGTATCCAAACCATCCAATCAGATTTCAACCATTTCACTCATTATCCTACACATATCTCTTCTCCAATTCCAAGCCACACACATACATTCTCACCCTCAAAAAACCCAACCCAAACCCATTGCCTTTTAAAACCACTTCCTGCATCTCATTATCTCTTTGTCGACCAGAAGAACACACTACCATAAACTTGTAAGCAATGGCCACTGTAACCTCTGCAGCTGTTACCATCCCATCTTTCACTGGTCTTAAGACAAACACCTTATCATCAACCAAGGTGAGTGCCACCGTCAAAGTACCGGCAACACCCGTCTCCAGGTTCGGCGTCAGAGCTTCAATGAAGGAAGTTGGTGTAGCCGTCGTGGCCGCCGCAGCAAGCACAATGCTGGCCTCCAATGCCATGGCCATTGAAATCCTGCTCGGAGGTGATGATGGGTCGTTGGCTTTTGTTCCAAGCAACTTCTCTGTCCCTTCCGGTGAGAAGATTGTGTTCAAGAACAACGCTGGTTTCCCACACAACGTTGTCTTCGACGAAGACGAGGTCCCAAGTGGTGTTGATGTTTCGAAAATCTCCATGAGTGATGAGGACCTCCTCAATGCTCCTGGTGAGACGTATGCTATTACTTTGACCGAGAAAGGTGATTACACTTTCTATTGCTCACCTCACCAAGGAGCTGGTATGGTGGGTAAGGTCACCGTTAATTAAGTCTCATCTCATGTGTTCACTCCCTTTTTTCTGGCTAATAATCTTATAGTTATATCCATTTGAGTATGATCTTTGAGAGCATGTATTTAATGAACCAAAATGTTCAGTTTGCTTTCTAGTCTTGATTGGATTATTCTAATCATGTAATTTAGGGGATAAATCAAAATTAATATGCCAAGTTTGGAAAGATTCACTAGTTTGTAGTGTTACTCCTAACAAATGTCGGAGTAGATTGTAATTTGTAGTCAATGTAGATGGATCAAAAATTGAAGAATGTAGAAGACATAGCCTAATTGATGTTGGAAAATCATTAGAATTCCATGACAGGGAACGGAATGCATTAAAAACACTGGAAAGAAAGAAGAAAGAACCAAATAATATCTACTTCCTTCCTTTACTAATAACCAGTAGTCACCAAATAGTACAAACTCCATAGTCCATAGCCATAAGATAGTCCCACTTAAGGCCCTGGAACCTACTGTTTCTGATGGCACTTGACGAGCTTATCGCCTAAATTTATGGGAGCAAAATGGAAAATTACAGGTCCTATCTACTTCCAATGATCTCTCCAATCACAACGAGTAGATATCACCAAGAGGTCTTAACATGACTGGGCATCAAACGTAGTTACTGTCATTGATCCTCTGACTTGGAACAGGTGGAGCTACCCTTATCATGAGGCTTTGAATAAAGGCAAGAGACTATACAAGAAAGCAGCAATGGAGGAGGGTACGGTCAATCGTATGTAATTTCACCGGAACTTAAAAGCTCAACCAAAATCTAAAACCTCTTACCGATACAAGTGCAGTGCACAATATACTGAAACCAGGGAAATCGAACGGTGATTCTTCAGATAAGAATAAAGCTGTGAAAAGATTGAAGATTCATTAGGTTTTGCTTTGCTTGACCGTGACTTTTATGTTAGTTCCTATTCTCACCTGATAAAGGGGAGAAGGCCAATGGAGAAATAACGTTGGCAATGGAGCAAATTCCTGAGATGCATCCTTGAGCCTTTCCCTGTAAAAAATTAAAAATTGAAAAGACTAATATTTTAAAAATCAAACCGAAAATTACAGCAATAAGATAAAAGCTTTGAATTTTAAAAGTTTAATCGGCTGTTAAAATATGATGTCCAATAAATATTAAATAAAATAAAAAAATTTAAAATAGAATTAAAGACAAAAGATTTTTTTTGTCAAAAAAAACTTGAAATTCGGTTGATTAATAAATTAATCAGTTTTTAGTAATAAAAATTATTAAAGCAAATTGAATCAAAAAATTGACTGCTTTAAACTTTTATGATTAAACTGACCAAACTTATTTGATTTTTTTAATCGTTGATCTAAATAGTTAAAGTTCTTGAAAATTTTAGATAAATTTCTTACTTGAAGAATTGATTTCTTTAATTATTAATAATACATGCTATTTACAATTTAATTATTAGTGTACCAAGTGCTATTTTAATAGTATTAAATACAAAATAATACATAAATTTGTTTAAACGCGCTTTCAACTAGACTTGGCAATTAGACCTGAATTTTTCTCACGCATAAAAGGAGAGATTTCAATCTCAATTGATAAATTTAGCCTGAAATTAACCGTTTAAGCTTGGATTGATCAAGTTTTCAGTCGGACTCAATTGACTATAAACAAATGACAATATTTTTAAAAAATTTTTAAAAATTAAAAAAATTAATCTGGCCCGACTTAACTTATCTCTTGGGTCTAACTTGGCCGGCTCATTCCTATTCCTACTTTGAAGACCAATTAGAAGGCATTGGAAACTTCAGCATTCAAGGCAACTTGAGTATATTGCGTAAGATCTAGAGAATTTGAGTTCACTATCCTGATTTTCGAAATTACCTGCTCAGAGGAGCCAACTTGCTTAGATACAATGCTCCTCATCTGCATAGATCATTTATGAAGTTTTAATTCAACAATCAGCGGCGAAATTTCTCAGAAGAGAAGAATCAGGAACTCACACATGGTTGTGCGAATACATAGAGAATGGAGAGCATAGCAGAAGCATAAGGAACCTGTCAGGATTTATATGTTAGCATTCATCATCAACAGCCTAGTAAATTCGAATTTCTAGCAAAATGACAGCGGTTTAATCTGAACTGACTTAACAAAACTATATTTAAACTTGAAGTTCAATCAACTCAGAACCAAAACGAAATGGACTTACCCAGAAGGACCAGGCGATACCGTAAAGAAACATCTGCATCGAATCACAAAACACGCAAGTAAATAAGCAGTAGCAACCATATGAACACAGTAGGGAGAAAGGTGCTTACATGAGTGCATTCAAAGAAAAGCCCTATTGAAAGAAGCTTCCCTTCTCCCAAAAGGGGAACCAACATCGGCATCAAGATTAGCTGTAGTATTTCAGGTGAAGAAAAACAGGCTCATACCCATTATTAATAGTGCCAAAAGCAGTAGGAAAAATTGTAATGAAAGCTGAAACAAACCAGGAAAAAGAAAATGTTGTACCTGGGAAATAGTTCCAGCAATCCCACTAATTACCATTAGATCAGCAAATTGATCCTTGTTAAAGTGAAACTGCGCCTTTAAGTAATACTGCAACCAAGAAGAAACAATGATTAAAGTTCTAATCCTGCTAAGCCCTTACATTCTTAAATTAGATAAGTACCAACAATGTCGAATGAAGGCCAACTTGTGCGAAACTGGTGAAAAATGCAACAATGGCAGCTTGTGAAAATGTCAGACTGCAAAAAGATAAAGAAGTAGCGTTAATTTCTTGTGGCTTGATCTGAGTTCAACTCGGGATTCGTAGTAAAATAAAATTCTAACCTGCTCTTGAGCAAGCAGAGCATGTCATCCAAGGAAGGGATAGGTTTAAAAATTTGCGTACTGTTCTGAGTCGAGCAACAATCACTTGCTTTTTCACAAGTTGATTCAATCTTCCCCTTACCCTTTGAAAGAATCGGTGCTGAAAGATCGTTGTCAATCATGGAATCTGGTAGGAAAATCTTCATGTACACGAGTGCTATAACCCCCACTGCAGTAGAAACCTGAAGACAAATTAAACTGTATCGCTGAAATGAAAATACACACATACACGCACAAAATCTCAAGCACAGAGATAGAAAGACCTGGAAAGTTGAAGCAGTGGAGAGGAAACGAGTGGAAAGGTTTCCACAAACGAAAGCACAGGAACCAATCCCTGTAAGGATTCCAAACGCCGAGGCTCGTCGGCCCTCAGGAACATTGTCAGCCTGAAAATTTGGAAATCATTGTTCAAAACCAAAACCAGAGAGCTTTCTTGGCCGTTTAGAACGGGATTTTGTGATGAACAAGAAGTAGAAGAATTACCACATAGGCAAGTGCAAGGCACTGGACACTTCCTTCACAAACCATGGCGGTGAGAATCTTAAGAACATAGTATGCATAGAAAAAGTTCCTAGTCCTGCTGTATGCCAATATTGCTGTATGCCAAGATTCAATTCACAAGTGAAATTAGATCAGCGAAATGGTATTGACGTCGTAATCCATAGTAATCCATAATCGCAGCATAAGCCGTAACCCGTAATTCAAAACCTTGTTGGTCATTAACGAGCAAAAGTTTGGTTCATTTCAGGTCTTCCATGTCAGAACTGGACCAGGTTCTGATTCTGATATCTCATTTAAGTGGAACCCATTTGCTTTTACTACTTTTCCAACTTTTTTCATGTGGCCTATGGCTTTTTACACTGACTTATCTTCAAAAACTCGATCATTGACATTAACCAATGCTTAGAATTTTATTAATAATTTTAATAGAATTCCTAATCTAGTTATTAATTTTTATTATAATATTAAAGCATGGTCAAGAGAATGTGATTTTAACCTTTTCTTGGTCTTAAATAACCGATAAGAACTGTCAAGAACTTGAAAAAACCAATTCAATGGTTGGGTCTTTCACCTGATGGAATTACGGAAAGACACAATGGGACAGTAAGCAAAGCTTTCCTTCCATACTTGTCTGAAAGATATCCTACCAAAGGCATCATTACCAATGTTCCAACCCCTGTGATCTGCACAAATTCCTTAGTACGTTGATGATAAATTTAAGGTAAAAAGTTTCATAATCCCACATACTTGCACGACATGAACTCCCACAGACCACGAAACTATGATTACTCGGATCAAAGTCAACACAGTAAGTAATCCAGTTTCTTAGAAGATTAAGTACAGAAGCAGCGACTTTTCAACTAAAAAGCGGGAAATTTTACGAGGGTAGGCCATGGATGGCTACTTTGGTCAATGGTTTAGTTAAAACATATAGTAACCGGTAAAAGTCATAGACATAAAGGCTTGGAGAGATTCGAAGTTCTGCATAAAATGTCAAGGTGGGTCCAATCATTTGGACATTTACTTTTGTAACAGGGAAGTTCCTGAGATGTACAGTTCACAGTGAAAGGGAAGCTTCCTTTTGGAAGAACAAGAAGAGTCTTCAGTACAACTAAAACTCGGAAATGTTATACAGATTTTGTGTTTCGAAGTAGACAAGACAGTACAACGAATTTAGTGACCGTTTACGTAGCCACTTGAAACTCAATGTACAAGAAGGAAGGAAACTGTCCCTGGAGGGAATTTCAGTAAATTTTACACTCTCTCCTTCTTCCCGATAGAGAAACGACAATTTTGTATGGTTCTTTCATGAGCAAAAAGATGACAAAAAGCTTGACAGTAATGAATTTATGCAGATGAAAGTTATCAGATAAAGAAACAGAGCAGGTTATTTCATGTACCGTTACTTGCAACCCCGAGAGATAGATAGCAAGAGAGCACTGAGCTTCTTCAGGACAAAGTGCAGAGAGAGTAACGTCAGTCATGGCAGGAATCACCATGTACGTTGAGAAACCAGAGAGGAAAACAGTCAAGAAGAGATGGCTCAACGTGGGAAGTTCTTCCATATTCGCTTGAAAATGAAGAACAGAGACACAGGAGAGCAGTTGAAAGATGCAAAGAGAGTGAAGTTGGTAGTGTTTACTGTTTAGACTAGTAGATATCTGCGCATTTTGATCCGACTTTTGCAATCGGAACTGTTTACCATGTCAATTTCACTTGTATAAATATGGTCTTAGTGAGTTCATGTACATGACACAAACCACGATCTCGTTACTGTATTTTTCATTAAGTTGGCAACCTTATGGACCAACTTTACTTCCAATTATCTCGTGTTTTTAACCATTGAAGAGAGTGTGACGAAAGTGAATGTGACATGACAGGACATGCACACGCTATGAAGTTGAAGAAGGCTATAAGGGGTTGGAAAATCAAGTGCATTTGTAAAAATCTTCATAGCTGAGTATATAACCTAATGGGTATGTATGAATGAGTTCTGTAACTGTAAAAACAAAGAAAAGGTAAGGTTCTCAAGAGGTTTTAACCCGATTCAACTCGAAATTAGAAAACAAGTTCAAGCGGACTGCAATTCAGGTTCGAAAAATAGGTCCGATCCGAGTCATTGTCAACTTTCTTTCAAAGGAAAAGTGTTTTCTATTGGAGCTTTCAGTCTCTTTTGGATTGGACTGGGCTTAGATCAAAACTCGAAGTTTCACCGAAATAGTGGAAAAGTGGGTGCGACTTCTCGGTTGTCAGTTTCTCCACAGCGCACATACATACAAAACCCTTGATTATTGGAACCGTTAGGAAACTTCATTCGATTATAATCTCATAAAAAAGCTTGGAAACAATGAAACAAAAGCTTCAAGATTTACTGTATCAGTAAGTTTCATATCTGAACAAAGAACATAAACTAAAGGCTTAGTTCAACTCTGCTTTTTTAATGCATGATCATAAGTTCATCAGAAGCAACAAGTAATCTTTCGACGCGAAGTTAGTATTAGTCTAGCAACGAAACCAAACCAAGACAATGAACAAGAACGCAAAAAAGCTGAGATAAAGGATCGAAGGGATTGCGGTTTTAAAGAACATTACCGCCTGTTGGAAACCAGTTAAGTAAATGGCTAACGAGCATTGGTCTCTTCCAGGACAAATGGCTGCCATGGTAACGTCGGTGATTGCAGGAATCACCATGAAGATGGAGAAGTTGTGGAGGAAGGATGTGAAGTAGAGCTGGCTTAAACCTGACAATTTCTTCTCCATATCTAGAGGTTGGAGCAAGAAAATGAGTTTGGTCAAGTGGTTGCATACTACTCTTTATACCCGCAATTTGACACTTTTGGTTGATGAATAGTATATGCAAGTAAAAGAGTACACCTGGCCCCATGTAGTTTCATTAAAAGTTGACGTGTAAGCTCCACGGAGCTACAAATCAACAGTATTATACAATTTGTAAATTAGAATATTAGAGTTTCAGCTTCCTGAAGTCCTGTTCTTTTGATCTTTTCATTTCTTGTTTTTGATCTAATCATCGGAAAGGAAGTAGTAACAAAAAGGGCACAGTTCGTTTTCAAAGGTGAAAAATTAGGTTAGAAGTCTGAGCTGTGATTTGTTTATCGCATGCTTTGCTTGTAAGCTTGAGCAACAAAACTGTAGACTTCCATGAGAAATCAGTCACATGGGTCCGCTCAGGACGCGTGCACAGCGTTATTACGCAAGGAAGCGTACAAGTCTGAGACTTTGTAGAGATTACACAAATACATTTTCAACATATTGCCCGAATTTGGCTGTTTCTGAATTATTAGGAATTACGTTACAGGTTCTTTGGTGACTTACTTTTAGACAACAGCCACATTTTTGGCAAACTTTGATAAACTTTAAACGAATTTTATCTAACAAAAACAAGAAGTTCCAGGTTTTAATGTTTTATGCGTTTCCTAGTAAAGCTGACAATAGAACAAGTGAAAGACCTAAGGTTTGGTCGCGTGCTCCGATGGCCCCTGTCTTGCCCTGAGGGGTTATGTTCCAAACTTTCCAGGGATTATGGAGGGCTTGTATACGGACTTTCCGGGAAAAAACTTGTACAGGACCAAGATAAGTTTTGCATACTGAAGTGGTTTTGAGAGACACTTCGTAGCAGAGTTTGTTTTGACGAGGAATTGTAAGGATTCAATGGATCGAAGAACAACGATGGCATACTCTGAGTAAGGTTTGATATAATATAATACCTTTTTTTTTTATAAAGGGAAAAGAATACACCGAAAGTTAAATGAGTAGGAGGAAACTGATCCCTGACATATCCTTTAAAAGGAGACTGTGGCGCTTTAAAGGTGGTACATCAAAATAAGTGACTCTAATGTCGTCCTGATTTTTCGGGTCGACGAAATCAGGACGATGAGCCAGTCTGTGCATTTGTTACTTTTTCGGTATAAATAATGATTAACAATAGACCAATTTCGATTGAGAAATTTTCAGATATTCATACCAAGAGGCTTACCCGACTAAGAACGGCAGGTCACAGATTACAGGAGCTCACACCTTTAACATTGATTTGAAAAACTTACAAACAGTAAAACCAAAGTATGTGTTGCAATAACTTTTAACACTGAAACCAACCAACCGAATTAAGAAGACACACGACAAAGAAACTCTTCTGTACGACAATGCTTCATTTGCTCGAAACTACTCGAACCGTTTATGAATATTTGTGATCTGAAAAACGTGTGGTGCAGAAAATGCACGGAAGGGCCCTGTCTTCGGGACTGCTTTGTTTTTCCCCAAAGGAAAGTGCGAAAGCAGCCTTTCGAAAAGGAAGCTTCCATGTTGTTGCCAATTGGCCTAATCATCATATTTCCACGCTATTAAAGCAACTACTCAATACTGGTACTATTTTATCATTTATTAATAAAAAAATTACTTTATAAAATAAATTTTTTATTTACAATAATAATAATAATTAACAATTAACTGATAATTATCAAACTTTTTCTTTCCCTAATTAGAATTGGGAAATAGTTACCAAACTCCAACATTGATTAGAAGTATCAATCATGCTAAAATGCAGGATCTTAGAAGATTTAAAACTACACAATCTTATTCTTAACTAATAAAGATATTCTTTCTAAATTAACCACCCTCCAATAAAAATATGTAATGTATAAATTTTTATGTCATTCTATATATAAAAAGTAATAATAAATATCATAAAATATAATTTTTGTAATTTATAAATTTTTATTTCATTCCATATATAAAAAGTAATAGTAAATATCATAAAATATAATTTTTGTAACAAATTTAAATGAGTCGGATTGTAATTTTTTAATAATAAAGATATTCGTTGTTGATTATGGATGAATACATTTCAAAGTACCTAATTAACCATTAAATTAAATAAAAATTTTGATTAAGATAATTATTAAAAATTAAAACAAAATTTTAATTTTAATTGTAATTTATAATTTTATAATTTTTTTGTTTTTTATTAAAGGGAAACTAATGAAACAAATTACACATCTAGTCTAGAGAAACAGATCCTCGACAAATCCTCTAAAAAGAGAAGATGACACCCAATTAATGTAGTATCGAAATAAGTGACGCCTACATCAAAGTGACAAGCATAGTTAATAAGCCAGTTTACGCATTTATTGCTCTTTCTCTATATATATCGATGAGTAGCAGTCCAGCTTCAAGTGAATAGTTCGTTAATATCTCTAACGATGGGGTTGAGCGCCATAGATCTGTGGGCTGATGAAAAGAGAATATCAATCACTGCAGTAGAATCTACTTCAAGTTTAATCCGACGATAGCCTAAGTTTCACGCGAATGTGAGTCCGATAAAAACTCCTCAAAGTTTCACTGCCATCGATAAGCACCAGCCTAGATTTACTTACTTTGACGATAAAAAACTAGATTGGACTAACCAGACGAGCTGTTTAGCCTTTGAAATGGATAGAACTGAATAACAATGTTGTTATTCTTAACCTTACCTGTTTTAAGTAAGAAAATATATTACCTAGGAGCTAGGAAGCAGCAATTGCTGAGGATTACTTAATGCGCTTGGTCGTAGTCTTTCCTCTCTGTCTCTTTCCATCTAAAAAGTTTCAGAATTCAAAATAAATCTAAAGTGAGAAAGTACACTTGAGGAAAAGGCTCTCTTTGAAATTGCTACAGTACCATTGTCAAATTGTTGCAGTATCTCCGATCAATTCTACCACCGTTACAATCATTTGGGCCTTCCGGCCACTATTCCCTTATTCCCTGCAATGACATCCACCACCCACACAGCCAAAAAGGTCCGGATGCGGGAGAGGGAAGAAGACCCTCCTCCCATTGACCAACCTGCATCTCCTACTCCCCCAAGCTACAGTGCTGCGGTTTCTGGTCGAACTCACCCGACCGATCCCGTTGTTGATCTCGCCTGGCCCGAAGAATCCCCCATCAACCTGGAAGAGGGCGACATTAATCTGGTTCAGGGTCCTCATGGCGTGGGGCATTGACCTGTCTTCTACCTTCCGCTCCAAATTAGAAACGGTCTGGGCTAAGGCGATCATGATCAAGCTACTCGGTCGCAAAATGAGATTCCATTTTCTACGGGATCGTCTGCTTTCCTTGTGGTATCCAACAGGCTCCCTGAAAATTGTGAATTTAGAGAACAACTTTTTTTTGGTTAATTTCCAAGAGGAACGAGACTACATTCATACCTTGACGCATAGGCCTTGGATAGTCGCCAGCCACGTTCTGTCGGTCCAACCATGGACCCCGGCCTTTCACCCCTCCTCGGGCCACATCACCCACGTAGTGGCTTGGGTCCAATTCCTTGGCCTCCCTATTGCCCGGTACCACCCATCCATCCTCGCAACACTCGGCAATCTGGTGGGAAAGACCGTCAAGATTGACGAAACAACACATCAAACTTTTCGAGGCCGTTTCGCCCTTGTCGTCATCACTTTAGACCTCAACGCCCCTCTTCGATCGGTGGTGGTGTTGGATGGAGAACAAATTCGAGTCGCGTATAAGGGACTCCCTCATATTTGCTTCCACTATGACCGGGTGGGGCATGGAACCACCGCTTGCCCATCGCGACCCGAGAATCCTTCGGTTCCTCCGACGCCCTCTGCGGTCCCTCCCAGATTCAGTGGCTCCCAGCAGCGCTCCCCCCTTGTTGCTCCCCTTTCCACTGATTTTGGCCCCTGGATGCAAGTGTCATGCAGGGCTCGCCGGCCTCCTCCTTCCACTTCCGGGACTTAAAAGGCGAGTCCAACCCAGGGGATGGTCGTTGGTTCCCGCGGCTCGCGTTTTATGGCCCTCACTACCGAGGCATCGTACGACAATCCAACGGACACCCCCAAACGGTCGAATCGCCTCGCCCTCTCGCAGGTCACGTCTTCTCGTCCGGACTAGACCAGTGTCCACCTTCATCCCTAAGGCCCTCATCCAAACGCGACGTACATCACAAACGTGGTTTCCCTTAGCGCATTTCTAGACAAAATGAGTTGCTTACGGGTGCGACATTGTCTTCCAGTAGGGCTGCCCCCTCCTTAGGCTTGCAGGCCCCCACAGGCCCAGCTTCCCCCCCTCCTCCCCAGCTTGTCTTCACTTTGGGCCAGCCCGCCTCCCAGAGTCCAACTCCTGTGCTTCCAACCCCAGCCTCCTATGCCTTCGGCCCACACCCTCCAGGCCCATCCGAACCTCATCCCAAGCCTTCAAGACCCAACACCGGTCAGTTCTCTTCGGGCCACGTCGCGATCTCCTTACCGTCGCACGCGGCCCTGGTCTCACTGGACCCGGCATTCCCCCAGACTATTCCTGCAGGCCTACTCAATAGGGCGACGATCGAGGTCACTACCGAACCCCCCGGTCCCATGGAGACGTCGCCTTCACAACCTACCCCAGCGGCAACGCCCCCCCGACCACCCGACCCCACTCCCGCGCTTCCGGGAGCGGGGGACGTGCCAGACTCTCTTGATACGACTATGGAGGATCCAGATCCCTCACACGTGACTACTCCCAACCCTACATCCTCAGGGCAAGCAGTCCCGGTTCCGACCGGTTCGAGTTAGTTCCCCTTATTTCCATCATTTTATGACGATTTTTTTATAGAATTGTCAAGAGGCTGGAGGACGGACCTTCAAGCCCATACTGAGGAACTATATTCGAATCCACAAGCCCCGCCTGGTGGTCATCGTCGAGCCTCGTATTAGTGGCGACCGAGCTCGGCGAGTTATTCGATCTCTAGGCTTTCACAATTCTTTTCGGATCGAGGCTACGGGCTTTTCGGGCGGGATCTGACTCCTTTGGCAGGATAATATCGACGTCCGCGTTTGTCTCGCTCACTGCCAATTTATTCATACACGCGTACAGTGGTATCATCATTTGTTTGAATTTACTGCTATTTACGCGAGCCCCACCCCCGCCTTACAAAAATACCTTTGGCACTACCTGACGTCCCTTACTCCGCACATCACCGCCCCCTCGTTGCTGGGCGGGGACTTTAATACTACATTCAAAATTGCCGATAAAAGAGGGGGTTCGAGAATTCAACATCGTATCAATACTCTCTTCCGGGACTGTATGCTGCAGTGCCACCTCCTAGACCTTGGTTTTTTTGGGCCGCAATTCACGTGGAATCGGGGCACCCTCTGAGAATGGCTAGATCGGGCCTTTGGATCTCCTACTTGGTTCACTGCACATCCGAGCACCCAGGTCCATCACCTTCCTTTTCTCAAATCGGATCATCGGCCCCTCCTTATTCGATTCCTATCTCCTGAACCCCCCAACCGTCCGCGTTGTCCTTTCCGCTTTCAATCGGCGTGGCTCACACATGATTCTTTTCTCCAAGTGGTCGTTGATAACTGGAATCCTAACTCCTCGGATTTCAATGGCGCGCTCCGACGTCTCTCGAAGACACTCCACCATTGGAATATCACGGAGTTTGGAAATATATTCCATCGAAAGAAACAGCTCTTGGCCCGGCTCGAGGGCCTGCAAAAACCTGTGGAGGAAACCGAATCCCCCTGATAAGTTGATATATTTATTTTATATTTGGTGGAAATAACGTTTTAATGCAAGATATTTCGATGATTTTGATGGATTTATTTCCTCTCTGTTATTTTGGACAGTAAGGAAGGTTTGCTGATTTGTCGGATTATTTGGGCTTATCCGGAATATTTCAAATGGAGTTCAAAATCATAGGCGGTTCTATCTTTATGGAAGAAAAAGGAAACAACCATCTGTTTTAAAAGAGGATAGAGGTGACTAGCGAGAATCAGGGGGAGGAGTTGAAGATTAGCTCCTTATCATTTATTGGGTTAGAGATTTTGGGCTGATTGGCAAGGAGGGACGTTCTTCTCTTTAAAGAGGGGAAGATGGCTGTTGGCTGGAGGAGATCCATCGAGAACAGATTTTCATTTTCTTTAGTTCAAAAACCAGCCATGATTGGCTAACTCTTTTATTTTCCAGCTTAAGGTCTAGTTGAAGTGCTAGTTCTACGGAAGTGTTGTGAGATCTGAACATTCTTCTCCTTACTCATTTCAATTCTTCAATGTTTATTTGTTTCCTGCACTTATTGGGTTATGGTGGATGATTATTTTCTGTTTGATTAAACAGTTTG
>JANITW010000008.1:51904691-51914965 GCA_027564335.1 Erythroxylum williamsii
GAATTTTCAATTGGGAAAAATTAAGTTGCTTTGTATGAGTTTTTAATGAATGAAAGAGAAAAAGAAAAAAATTTATACTGGAATTGATCGACTTAGATTAAATATCTTATGATTTCCAACATGATAGTTTTCTACGCTAATTGTTTTCGGATGTCGGAGTAAGTTTTTGTTCTTAAGCGATTTGTTTCTTTTGTAAATTCGATTCGCTTTCGTAATCTTCCGCTTTGTGTTTCGCCTCTCTTGGAGAACGATGATGACTCCATAAAACTCACACCATTAGAATCTCCCTCCTTAATTTTCTAATTTGTTTATCCAATATCTCCACAACCTCCTCCTTATAAGTCAAGTCATTTGTAACTTCAATCTCAGGCCTTAATATAATATGACTAGGATTCGATTTGTACCGTCTCAACATTCACATATGGAACACATTATGAATCTGCGATAACTCTAGTGGTAATGCTAATTTGTAAGCTAACAACCCCACAAGTTGTACAAGTTTATATGGCCCAATATATCTCAGACTCTACTTCCCTCCCTTACCAAACCTCATAATTCCCCTCTAAGGTTATACTTGAAGAAATACCATATCTCTAACATCGTACTCCATCTCCTGACAATGTTGATCAACATATTTCTTTTGTCAATCCTAAGCTGGCTTCAAGCATTGCCTTACCTCCTTTATTTTCTCCATCGTCTCTTCAACCAACTCTAGCCCCTCTAATAATCTAGCTCCCTCCATTTCCCAACATATAAGATCTCTACACCAACTGCCATATAATGCACATCCGACTGAGGATGAAATGCAGCACTCAAATTCAACTTAGTCCCTAAAGTTGTTTATAAATTCCTCCATAATCGAGAAGTAAACCACAAATCTCGATTTGATACAATAGACAGTGGAACCTTGTGTAATCTCATAATCTCATCATCATACAACTTGGCAATCTTGTCCAACGAATTTGTGTTAGACCTCATTTTCGGAGTCCAACTTAGAGGTCATAAAAACATGAGCTTATTTCAATGAAATCCTTAACCATCGTCAATTTCTCTTCTTGCTTTGATATCATAATTGTTGGGCATCGTTTCAGAAACCCAACTCTTGCGAAAACATAAACCATGTACTTGCGCTTGTTACCATGCATGGTTATTCCCTTTTAACCCTCATTAGTCTTCCTCGGTTCATCTTCTTTCTATGATACCGTAGTGTCGGGCCCTATCTTCCGAGTCTTTCTTATACTGAAGCAAATATTCTATGCTTAACTTTCATCCAGATACTGAACATCTTAGAGGTTGGGTTAAAGTTATATTCCTTTAGATCATTTGATAGCTCTATGACTCTAGTTTATTAATACATAAGATTCATCTCATTTAGAGGTCGGATAACGATGTTTTGGTCGAAAGAAACATACATGATTTGTCCTCAATCATATTGAACCTATCTCAGGACAAATTTGTATAACTATCTCTACAGATGTCGAATTAAGATTAGGACGGTTTCAAGGAGGACTTCAAGATCTACTACTTTCATGAATACTTTGAAGGCAAATTCTATCGTTTGAAGGGTCATAAATGGAGTAGATGGTAGCATCAGATGAATAGGGTACAGAAGAAGGCATTTAGGTCACATCGGTAGAAAGCAAACAAAGTTGAAGGTAGACGAAGCAAAGCAAAAAGTCAACTTAAGATGAAGCAAAGTCAACTTAAGATGATGCAACTCTTAAGATGAATCGAAGTCAACTTAAGACAAAGCAAAGTCAACTTAAGATGATGCAACTCTTAAGATGAATCGAAGCCAACTTAAGATGAAGCAAAGTCAACTTAAGACGAAGCAACTCTTAAGACAATACGTCTTTACAGACAATACAACTCTATAGATGATATGACGTCATCACAGTTGATACGTTTTTACAGACAATACATCTTTACAGACGATGCATCTTTATACTCCTAAGCATTTCCCTTTCTAAATACCATAACTTTCAATCTAGAGGTCCAAAAATTCCATACTATAAACCGTTAGAAAGTTAAAAGAAAGACCTACAACTTTTTAGAAGACAACTTAGTCTAATTTAGCCTAGTTCAGTCCAGATTTTCCCCTAAAATCATAACACAATTTTTACCCCTACGGAAGACTTGTAATTTTGCACTATATAACTTTGTAATGTCCTGAACACAACCATTCAACTACCCATTTGACTTCATAAAACTCTCAAATCTTAACTCATTTGTCTCATCACATCCAACTACATCTAATAAATCATAATTTCTGTCTTTCCTTCCCTTAAATCTCACTTAGGAATATATATATCTGTCTATATATATATGTATCAACAATTCATGATCTACAATCATCAACTCAAGTTGATAACTTCTTCTCATATATCTAATTTCAACCCACATCATCCATACATCATTCATATTTCATTAACAGCAAAAGAATAATATTTTACAAATCTTTAATGGCATTCTAAGCCATATTACAACATCATCTCGAAGCCTCAGATTACAACAATTCTTAAATAAAATTAACTTGGTATGCAACTACAATGTTGTGCTTTCCCAAAATCAACTCAAATACAAATTGAGCAAATTTGGAGAATTTTCCTTAGGCTCTTGATCACTTGATCTCTTAGCTATCACCTGAAGATGGGGTAAAAAGAGGGGTGAACTTGAAAGCTCATGGGTAACAGTTTATAACAAAAAAATAAGCAAAACCTTTGAAATCATTTTACATGTCATAGAAAATTTTCATTGAGTTCATAAAACACATGTTTCTTAAGCTTTCAACCAAAATCCACAAATTACAAACGTGAATACATCAAACTTCTTAACATAACATAAGCATATAAGCACATCAGAATGGTTTGTGTAGATCCATAAACATGACGCACTACATATTTCCACATAATGGTCCTGTGTAGTTGTAAACTTGAGGGAGTCCATGAAGGAGCTCCGTGCCACTAGCGGGCAGGTGGGAGAAGCCTATAGCTTGGTCAACATGCACGTGACATTATTGAGGGACTACTACAAACTCACACGATACATATTTCATAAATATGATAAACTTGTTGCCCAAAATGGCACTTCTTGAAAACTTGCTTTTCATAAACTTGAGATATTTTGAAAACCATTCTTAAAAACATGATTTCATTAACAAGTATCTTTTTAGAGAGAAATCCATTTCAAAGTCTTTTCATCAAACATCAACATAAACCATGTAGCAAATGTATAACAATTTCTAAATCATTCAAGAAGCAATAAAGGCAACATTGATGATGCAATTTAAATCATTAAACTTTATTAATTTAAAGAAAAACATTAGTGGCTTATTTACTCTATTATAATCATGTACCCACCTTGATTTTCTTGCTTAGAGACTTGCTCAAAATGCCTCTTCTCTTTGCAAACAACCTGAGGTCCCAAAGGTTCTTTCCTACTATATCTTTAATGTGTACTCCGTGAGATGATCTAACTAAAATAGGCCTCTTTGATCCCCTTGATTCTTCACCAAATGAAGAGATCTTTGGCTTAAATGGAAGCTCTTCTCTTCCTCTACCTTTCTCCCTTTGAAGAGATCCCCTTGATTCTTCTTTCTCTCTTTCATTTTTTTCGTGCTTCTCTCTCTTCTCTCCTTTTCTCATCCACGCATCTAGCTTCTTCCAGAATGCCCCAATTCATCTCCTTCTCTTAAATGTAAGACCACATTTTTGTTCTTGTCCTTCCAAAAATACCCCTCCTCTGCTTTGGTTTGCCCATTTTGGCCCTTCTTCATTTTCCTCGTAACTCCTTTAATCTTCTTAAACACCATATTAACTCTAACTTAATTCAAACCTTTCCTTATATGCCTTATGTTCTTTACCCTTACGTGTCTTGCCAAAAACACCCTTGAACATTCTTATAACTTTAACACTTTAATTCAATCAACCTATATCATATAATCTTTCTAACATCAACATAATAATTAACTCCACAAACTTTCATAAAGACCTTATAATTAACAGAAATCATACTTATTCATCAAGAAAATTTTTTGGGGGCCAACAGTTTGTCTTTTGTGCAAGTAAGAAATGAGATGATTTAGTCAGCTTACCAACAATCACCCAAACTGAGTTATGTCTATGTTTGGTCCTTGGTAATGCTACCACGAAATCCATAAAAAATTTCTCTCACTTCCATGATGGAATGGATAAGGGACTTAATTTCCCTACTGGGGCTTAATGCTCTGCCTTAACCTACTGACAAGTCAAACACCTAGACACAAACTTTGCTACATCTTTCTTCATTATTGGCCACCAGTAATAAGTTCTTAAGTTTTGATACATTTTTGTAGTAATTGGGTGCATCGTATATGGTGCATTGTGAGCTTCCTTCAAAATCTCCATCTACATCCAGTAAGTAAACTTGCCTCCCAATCACCAATGCTCCACCTACTCTTACTGAAAAGTTAGTCCCCTATTATGTTATACTCTCTCCCTCATCCACATTAGAAAGAAATCTCGAACTTGTGCCTCTCTGATTCTATCTCCCAAATCTAGTTGGACCTATATTGTTTCCAATAAGCCACTCAAATAATCAATCTCCAATTTCACATCCAATGCCCTCAACTCCACCAATGGCATCATACTATGTTCACTTAAACTAGCCATTATGCTAGAGATTTTCCTACTTAAAACATATGTCATTACATTAGCCTTCCTCGGATGGTAATCGATAGTACAATCATAATCCTTTAGCAACTCAATCCATCTTCTCCCCCTAAGTTTAACTCTTTCTGAGTTAAAATATACTTGAGGCTCTTGCAATCTATAAGGATTCAGAATGTCTCTTTATACAAGTAATGTCTCCAAATCTTAAGAGCATGCACAATCACCGCTAACTTCAAATCATGGGTGGGATAATTCAACTCATGCGATCTCAACTAATGAGAGGCATAAGCTATCACCTTTCCATGTTGCATTAGTACACACCCCAAACCTATCCTAAAAGCATCAATGTATACCTCAAAACCTCCACTAATTGATGGTAACACCAAAGTGGAGCTAGAAGTTAATCTCCGCTTAAGCTCCTCAAAATTCTCCTAATACTGATTGGTCCACTCAAACTGAACTCCTTTCTTTAATAATTTGGTTAATGGGCTAGTTATTATAAAAAATCCCTCTGCAAATCTCCGATAATACCCAGCTAGTCCTAGAAAGCTCCTTATCTTTGATATATATATAGGCAATTCCCACTTCATAATTGCCTTTTCCTTAGTAAGATTAGGCATCACTCCCTCTCAAGACACCATATGTCTAAGGAAAAATACTCGCTCCATCCAAAACTCACACTTACTTAACTTTTTATACAACTGTCTCTCCTTTAAATCTGTAACACAATCATCAAATGTTGCTCATGCTCCTCTTTACTACTCTATTGCACCAATATATCATCAATGAACACTATCATAAACTGATCTGGATACTCCTAAAATGTCTTATTCATTAATGACATGAATGTAGTTGGAGTATTAGTTAAAATGAAAGGCATCACTAGGAACTCATAATAGCCATACCTAGTTGCTAGTCAAAAAGTTGTCTTAGGAATACTTAACTCAGCTATCCTTAATTGCTAGTATTATGATCTTAAGTCAATTTTGGAAAATATAACGTCTCCCCTTAGTTGATCCAAAAGATCATCTATCCTGGGTAACGGATGCTTATTCTTCGCTATCACTTTGTTTAACTATCAGTAATCCATGCATAGTCTTATGTTGCCATCCTTTTTCTTCAAAAACAACCCTAGAGCTCCTTATGGTGATGTGAAACCCTTTTCTAACAACTCCTCTAACTACCTTTTCAACTCATTTAACTCAACAGTAGCCATCTTGTACGGTGCAATGAAAGTTGACAACACTCCATCCATAGTCTTAATGGTGAAATCTATCTCTCGTTAAGGCGGTAAACCTGGTAAATCATTTAAGAATATGTTTGGAATTTCCCTTACTATAGGAATATCCTCTAATCCAGGAATCACCTCCTTCATATCTATAATGTGATCTAGATATGCCTCGCACCCTTCCAATATCAACCATCTAGCAGTTACAGTTGAGATCACACATGCTGGAACCACTCTGGAATCCCCCACAAATATCACTTTCCAGTTACCTGAAGACTCTATCATCATCTCCTTCATATAACAATCTATTATAGCTCGATGTTGTACTAACCAATCTATCCCAAGAATCACATCAAAATCCCTTAAATCCATCACTATTAAGTTAACTGGTAGTTACACTCCACCAATCCTTACTAGCATTCCCCTCCTTACACTATTTACTACCATATAATCTCCTATTAGTAATGATACCCTTAGCTCATATGCTAAAGGACTAACCTCCCTGGAACTCTAGAGGCAAACTCTAAAGAGATGTAAGAGTATGTAGATCTTAGGTTTACTAATAAATAAGTGTTAACATCAAATAATGAAATCATACCAAAAATAACATCATCGGCTGTTGGTGCCTCCTCCCTTGTCATATGGTATATCCTAGCCTGAGTTTGGCTCTAAGCTAAGGATGTCCCAACAATACCCGTACCCACTACTGATCCATGTCCAACTCCTTTACCACCACCTTTGCTACTAGTTCTATTTAAACCTCTACCTGAAACAAAGGCACCACTTTGACCCTATACTATCTCCTCTACCTTTACTCCTGGGCTTCTCCCTACTATCGAACAACTCCTCTATAAAGGTCCCCTTCTCCATAAATATAACTTGCCTAACTAATCCCAGTAGGCCCCCAATATGGTCCTTTGTGAAATCTCCCGCAGGTGGAACAACTAGAATATCCTTCAACTCCTTTATTAAAAGGATCCTCTAAACCTTTTAATACCCCCTCTGTCAGATCCAACTGATGGTGCACTGGCAATGCTATATTGTCTTGAATCCCTACCAGTTCCTTCACCAGAGCGATAGAAACTACTACACCTGATAGATGTGGCATTAGCTCTCCTAGATCCCCAGCACTAGTAGACCATGAATGAGTAACTCCCCACTTAAGGAACCGACTCCCCTCTCCATGTTGACTCTTTGGTGGCCTCTTAATTTCTCTCCTCCTTTTACCTTGTTCTCTTACATCCTCCACTCTAAGTGAAATATCCAGTAACTTCTTGAAGTCAGAAGTAGTAGCTCCCAATCCTAAACAAATATATGTCCTCAGACCCTGCTCAAATCTATAACATCTGTCTTCGGGATTTGCCACAACCTTGAATGCATACTTAGACAAGGTTGTAAAGCGAGCCTTATAATCAACCACTATCATCTCCTCTATCTGAACCAATTTTATAAACTTCATCTTCTTTTGATCCCAATATATTCGTGGAGTGTATTATCTCTGAACTCTCTCCAAAACTCCTGCCAATGATAGAGAAGTGCTCTAAAGGCAATCACTTTTAACACTTATTGTACAAATAATTTTATGATTAATAAAGGCATTTTCATTATGTCAATGTTCATACATTTATAGATTTGATGTTAACCTTAAATTGATTTAATGAAGTCCTTGATACAAAGCATAGCATGGAGGAAGTCATGATGAGATCATGATAATGAGATTCCTATCATTTGTAATTATGTTAGTATCTAAACTTTTCCTAGTCGTAGGATTAATGATGGGATATCATTAATCCGAATAGAATAGCAAATGTTATGCTTCATAATTGCATCAAGCAGTAGATCTTATAAGCATTAGACATGAGTTGTTTAAAATTAACATATGGATGCCTACTAAGGGTAGTAAGTACATTATATTGACCTACTATGAGATAATCATATGGATATTCTATTCCATTGTCAATGGTACTCTTATCATAGCAATGGTGCAAGTATCCTTTGACTTGAGGTGCTTAATGATATCTCAGATACTGATCCTATGATTTGACTCCATTCATTAGTGCCTTTCAAGGGTTATTCAAAGGGTAGTGACTGGGTATAACTTGAAGTATTTGGAGTTAACTGAGTAGCCAATAAAGGATTCACTACTCTTGATAAAAGGAGATGATACCCACGACCTCTTGTCGGGGTCACTTAGGAGTCTCTGGCCAGATCAGATATGTGTCATGAAGAGAGTCTTCAATAATATATAGAGTAATGAGATCCTCAAGACAAGATCTAATATTACTTAGACTAGATGTGACGTAGTCAGTCTAGTGAGAGTTGATACTTTGACCATACTCTGAACCAAGTAGTGTATATATGGTGAAAGGACGAATTGCATGGCAACATTGTGTATAGAAGGCATCGTAGTCAAACCATTCACTTTTTGGTCAATTGGGGGTCATAATGTTTTGCTAGATACTGCTTTTGACTTACTTAAATTAAGTGTTAATTTAAGTGGCCAACATTACTAGGAACCTAATGGGTCACACATATAGGAGATTCGAAGGATGAGTTAAATGGTTTTAAATGGTGATTCAAGATATAGGAGAGTTTTTCGAGATTTTATCACGATGTGAACGTAGTAAAAAACGTTGCATGAAATGGATTAGAAACAAGTGTTATTGGCTGCCATTTTGGCCACTAACTTCCCAAACTTCCATTAATGCATGTTATTCATGGTCATTAACTTCCCAAATTTCCATTAATGCAAACTATTCATGATCATTAACTTCCCATAACTTCCATGAACACATGTTATTCATAACCATTAACTTCCTATAACTCTCCATTAGTGATGGGGGTAATGGAAGGCCAAATGGTTCAGAAAATACAAATGATTTTCGTGAATCTTGTCTAAGACACAAGTGAAAGAAAGGTTCTTGTCTTATACACACACTCTTTTTCTCTCTAACTCTCACAAGAGTTCTTGTCTGTGCTAGCACAAAGAAAGAATTCTAATAATCTCCCAGTGAGGTTTCATCCTTCTATCTTCGTGTGGACTTTCATTAGAGACGGTTTCCATTGATTGTTAAGGGTTTACGACAACCTAACACCCAGAAGATTAAAGAACGAAGGAGATCATCGGAAAGGTATGTATACATCTTACATTTCATGTTTTATTTTTTATATCTATATGCATGAGTAGATCTGTTTTATTTTGAGGTTCTGTTTTATTTTCCACTGTGTATATTTGATATATGTTATGTATCAGATGCATGATCGGAACCTTACATCCAAGTCATCTCTCAAGTCTTATAGGATCTCTTTACTGACTTCTACCAAGCTAGTGCATTTCCCTATAATAAGGAAAAAATGTATTGCAACCTTTTCTTATGTACACTCTAGATAATCTAAAATTATCTCTGCCTACTCCTACCATGCCTCAACCTCCTTAGGATCGATAATACCTCGAAATTCTACTGCACCCATCTTATAGATTTGCTCATAGTTTTGATCCACCTTAGAATCAGCTCAGGCTAGAGCTGTAGTAATAGCTTGCTGCATCATCTGTGGAGGCATTGGCACCTCCCATCCTACCCTATTTACTTGGGCATCCCCCTGATCTAACACATTTAAAGAACAGATTGAACTCCTTGATTCCCCAAGTGACTCATGGCTAGCATTATCATCTCTTAAAGCCATCCTAAAAGAGATAAAAACACATTATTAGTTTTTTTACTCAATATGCCCCTAGAAGCGTAAACCTGCTCTGATAACACCTAATATGACTCTCCCAAAATTCTTAAACCATAATTAACTAATTAGTTCCCAAAAAATATAATTATCAAATTCCTTATTAGTTCCAAAAGAGAGAATTGTTTGTTAGATACAAAAGTGTTCTACATAACGCAACTACCGGAGTTGTCACATTCAAAAATATATGCATTCCAAAAGCTTGACACAATTAATCTACTGGCCCTACCTAAACTCCACTCTTTCCATCCTGTACTTTAGGGTTATCAGTAATCACTCAACCTCCTAAAAAAAAAAGGCAAGGGGTGAGCTTCCTACTCAATAAGGATAACCGACCATACCCTTAAAATCAAGTAACTCCATAAATAATTAACTTAGTCACCCAATTAAATCATACATATAATATGTATATGTAACATCCCAACCTCAATTGGAAGGGTAGAATAGTAAATTGGCATAGGATGAGCTAGATTGGGATTCCATAGGACTGCTCATGCATAATAGGATTGCTACATAGTCACAATTGTGCACAGGAATTTACCGCACATGCATACATGACATTCCCGGTTTTTGTGCCTACTGTACTTTTTATTGTGATTAATGGGGTTATCGGATTTGAAAAATTATTCTGAGTGCGCCATAAATTGTTTTCTATTTTAAAG
>JANITW010000008.1:51915065-51926327 GCA_027564335.1 Erythroxylum williamsii
TCAGTAGTGGTCTCTTGTCGTAGGATATGTACCGGAATGACCTACGGGCGTTCCGGTGGATACTCTATGGTAAGGGGCGCTACAGTATATACACAAAAACACTCAATCTAACCCAAACAGTTAGCAAACATCTCAAAAATTTTCCCAAATTATGATTAACACAAAAAATAATTATAACTGTCATTTATGCTTTATTCCAATATTTAACTAAATTTTTTTGCATAGGCCTAGCTTATCCTAGTAAACGTACATCCAATGGTCTATTGACTTATCTCATCGTAATCTCTTATCAGTGGAAGCATAATTAAATAACCCAAATGGACTATCAAAAGCTAACAGAATATAGGTCAGTTAAGCATAACATGGCATGAGTCTATAACAGAGAAGTAAATGTAGCAAAACAACAAGAAATAGTAAATAGGAAGATCAAATAACAGCCAGTGAGGGAGTTACTCCTACCACTCTCAAGCTTTCCATCTTGGCTCTCACCCTTTACTTCTAGTAGATGTTCACCCCAAACTGATTGCTCACACTGTGTAGCCCTTTCTTTTGTTCTTCTCCTTCCTTCTTCTCAACTGAAGCTCTCTCCTTCTCCTCCCCCACACTTCTCTCTCTCTCTCTTTCTTTTCCAACCGAATGAGTGTGTGTCTCCCCCCTTTTGGTTCAGCCCACCTCCCTTTACCTCTCATTCTTTTTTCCATTTATAGCACGAGTCTAGCTTTAGGATTGTAAGGTTGTTACGTCATCAACCTGCATGTGTCAAAATTAAGTGAATGCAAAGGAGTAGTCATAGCTGTGCATGAGGTGGTCACGATGGTGACTAATTTAATCACCACTGTGACTAACTTGTCATGGTGGTGACATGTTAAGTCACCATGACTTAACATGTTACGATGGTGACATGCTTAGTCACGTCACAGTGACCAAGCATGGGTTTTGTTCATAGTTATATCTATGCACACTATAGCATAGCCTATTCTCTTTATCATTATAGAGTTCTTATCCAATCTTATAATTCTACTATGTTTGCTAACAATATAACCCATACCTTTAGCTTACCAAACTTCAGTGGAATTCTCTAAAAATTCACCTACATTAGAATTGTTTCTAGCATACTTCTATTAAGTTTGATGTTTATACCTCATTTTTTGATGAAAATAAGGTGTCTTTGTATATGCTAAGGACTTACTTCAATTACTTTTTTAGTTCCTTCCTCCAAGTTAAACTTGAATACAAACAGTTCATCCTCATTCACTGATAAGTTTTTAAATCCAAATATTTTCCATGCATTGTTAACCTATCTTTGTATCATTAGATAGGCAATTCTTTTCTTTAGAATATATCCTACTACAAATGTGCTCCTCTTTCTTGCTCCTATTTGAAGATGGTGACATAGGCTCCTCCATAATCAAATGAGCATGCCTCAGGTTACCAAAGGCGAAAGTATGGAACTTTAAGTTACCTTACTCAAGGCTATATTAGGCATTAGTTGAGGCTGAGTTTTTTTAGTACTAAGTGATTGAGGTTGAGGTTGAGGATTTTAGGCCCAATTAATGGAGGAAGTGTTCTATTGTGGGGTTTGAGTTTGTTGTTCTTGGTTTTCTAGTTGCATATTCATGATTCAATAGGGAAAGATGCTAGTGCAGTGAAAGGTGAGAAGAAGCGTTAAGTTAGTTGGTTGCTAATAAAGGAAAGGCATATAAAGAATAAGATAAAGAGAACTATAACTATTTGGATTTATAAACTAACTTATTTTTCAGTTCATTAGATTATATGAAGCTCCTCAACATCTTCTTTATAGTTTTAATTAGCCTTATAAAGAAAGAAATACAAAAGGGTTGCTAAGTATATAAGGAATGAGAATGGAGTTTATTGATTACATCCTTCTAGTAAACAGGAGAGATATATTACACTAAATGCTTATTTTCTTTTTATTTTCTCTAGTGATGGTGAGCACTCCCTAAAGCTTAATCTTTTTATTATTATTAGTAATCCTAGATAGGTAAATTGAGGATCACTAAGTAGCACATTTGAGATTGAAGATAACTTAGCAGCTATGTCTTTTGCACCTTGAGAGACTATTAACTTTTACTTCCATTGATGGTTGAAACTAAGGATGTTGAGTAAGTTTTAATCTTATAAAGCTCCTAATACCTGCAAGTATATGGATTGTAAACTTATAGTATTAAAGGCATCGATCTTACGAGGAAGTAGTGAACTAATTGAATCCTAATTTTTCTAGGGCCTAAAACTATCTTTAAAATGAAAATAAAAATTAACAAAAAATTAAGCAATTGAATTTGGATAGACTAAAAGTTAAATTGTAAAATTAACAAAGAAATTAAACTCAAGCATAACCAATTGGCAATTGAAATTCAAATAAGGAAGATTAACAAGTTATGAGAAAGGGGATTTATCTCATCATCAATGCTAACTTAGTCACTTTTGTGTTAATGTGGTGTCAGTCTTAGACTTTCTAAACGTGTATTAGTCTCTCTCAAGTTGTAATCCCCAATCCCTAAATCATTAAACCTAATTAAATTAAGTGACGGAACATATAATCTCTTGATTAACAAAATAGCCTATAACCTAATTAATTCTTAAGCATTCCAATAAACAATTGAGTCCTCAAACATGATCTCTCTCTGTATAATTATAGATTTGATTGTTTGCATGTTCTATTAAATTGTTTAACTCTTATTAACCAACTAATTATTTTAAATTCAGTTCAATCTCTCGATTTATACCAAAACATGCAATTATAACAAATAATCACAGCACCCAACATCATTAACAACAAAAACAACTAGATTAACGCTGAATCAATTATAAATCCCTAAAAGAAGTTAGATCATCCTTAACCCAAGATTCATCATCATCAATTCCATTTTATAAATCAAATAAACAAAGTAAATTATGAAAAATGAAAAGAAAAATTGGAGGATTGGAGGTTGAAGCAGCTGAAGCTCCACCTTCTTTTTTTCTCTTCTTCTCTCTCTTCCTTCTTCCTCTTCCTTAGCTTTTTCCCAAAGTGGAAAATGGAGGATCCCTTTTTTAGGTCAATCTTTTATATTTACAGTCCTAGGGCTTTTTAGGGTAAATAATAGGTTTTATTCAGGCTCAAAAGTCCAAAATAACTAGTAAAAAGTTAAGTTTAAGAAGCCAGTTCATGTTTGTCATTGTACAGGCCACGATGATCATTTGTCATGATTGTGGCCTATTGATGTTGGATCGAAAAACAATAACATACTAGATTTGGCTTAATGGTAGATTTCAAAAACTTTTTTTGAAACCAAAGCACAGCAGAAGCATAAAAAGCAAGTCAACATGTTTTCATCCATACATGATACGGTATAAGGAAAATAACTAACATAAGAACAAGATGGAAATTAAACCGAATCCTTGCTACAGTTTTGACTCCTCGCTATTATATTCTCTCCTTGTTAATGTATCCTGTCCTCATTATTGTATCCTTGACTAATCTGATCTACCACTTGTTCTCCTTGGACAACTTAGTTAATAAGATCCTCTGGTGAAAAAGGAGAAGAAATATTAAAGAGGTTTACCTTTTATGATCAACTAGTTGAAAGAACCAAAATGAGACAATCTCATTACAAGTTTCAGCTAACTCATGAAAGAGAGGAGAGAGTGAGAAAAAAAATGCAATACATTCTCTCTTTCTTCCAAAATGAAGAAGAAGCCAATAAATGAGACATTTTCATTTGGTTTAAAATGGATAGATGAAAAGACAAAAAGAAGCAAAATGGAACCTCTCAATTTCGGTTAATGATGAAAGAAGAGAGTGATGTGCATCCAACATATCACTTCATTCTTTAATCAAAAATAAAGAAGCCAATAAATGAGACACTCTCATTTGTTTAAGATGGCTATATGAAAAAACCAATAACCTAAATGAGACCCTCTCATTTTTGGTTATGAGATGAAAGAAGGGAGAGAGCATATCAAATGCACCTCTTCCTTCTTTAATCAAATGAATGCTAAAAGGTTACATGCCATCATTAAAAGACATCCATTAAACCATTTAATGATAATATCATTACTCCATTTAATGATGACACCATTAAACCATTTAATGATGATGAAGCATGATAAAAACCCACCTTAAATGTGCAGCAGTCCATTTAACTGAAATTTGCCCTTTTATTATCTTTAATCAATTTAATTAATCTAATTAATCAAATCAAACCAAAGTCTAACCTAATATTAAATGTTCATTTGGGCTTCTAATTAACAGTTAATTAGTGTAAGCCCAACATTTAATCATAGGCTTTAAAACCTAATTTTATTAATTCTTAATTAAATTATTCTAGTTTTTGGATTCCGAATCTAATTCGATCCTTTCCTTTTTATTTTCTCTCCAGTAACTTCTATTTATATTTCTTACTTTGCTTGATAACCTTTCTTAGGAGCCAAGTGGAGAATCTAATTGTACTTATATAATTCAAGCTCCAATAAGATCGAAATAGGCTGCTATGGTCAAAAGAATTCTGATGGAATTAAGCACGGCAACCGGAGAAAAAGTCTCCTCATAGTCAATACCCTCTTTTTATTATAGCCTTTAGTTACCCTTCTATATTTAAAAGTCTCTACCTTTACTTAAGAAATACATAAAAAAGAAAGGTTTGAACAACCAAATATAAGAAAGAAATTTAGGTATTCCAAATCATGAGATGTACAAAGTGTGGCCTTTAAGGACATAACCAAAAGAGGTATAAATAAGAGGTACAACATTTAACTTTAATAATGTATCTATTAAATTTCATAGTTTTCAATGCCATATTAATAAGAAACTAAAAATTTAATAAGGAAGAGGTTGAGGCTCTGGAAAAAATCAATAAAGCCTATAACTAGGGAAAATCAATCAAAGCCAATAAATACAAAAATCAATCTCTCAACATTAGTAAGTAGGAGAAAGTTAAAGTTAGAAGCCCATAAGCAGAGGAAAAAGTATAGGAACTTATAAGCCAAAGGACCATTAAATAAAAACCAAATTGAACCAAATTCATATGTTATTTCTAATGAATGAGGTAGAAGTAGATGGAAAGAAAGAAGAAGGGGGAGGATTTCAAGGCCTACAAATTATAGAGTTCACTATAAAATATAGGTATAATGAAATATCAAAAAATTGTTGTATAGTTTGATTTCATTTACTCGGTAATTTTGTCACATATATTTGTAGCAATAAACACATTATATAACTTGAATTTGGCTTAAGATTGACATATATAAGGATATTTGGTTTGAATATTGACCTTTGGATCAAATTAACAACTAATCATGTAAGAGAGAAATTCACAAATAAACACTAGATGATTTTGTGACACTTCATCATCTCTAACAAGAAAAAAAATTATAAAAGAAGACTTTCATAATTTATAAGTTAATGACATAGGCATTTTACCTTTATGTTTTAAGATCATAGTACATTTTATCATTATTTTTTAAGATATAATGATACGACTTATTTTTTTGTACATACAATTAATCACTTATGTTATTACAATATGGGAATATATGTTTACAATAAGTTATTGCATATATGGATATGCATCAATCCTATCAATAAGGATATATATTTTTGTCTATTTGAATATGCAATAGATTATCAATATAGATACACAATATATTGCTAATTATATGGAAATGCAATTGCTATCTAATATGATGTACAAATGTACAAAATATATATGAAATTAATTAACGAAATAATTGTGTGTGTGTGTGTGTGTGTGTGTGTGTACCAAATTATAACATCTTCGTACGGATATGCAATATGTTGTACATAAGTATGATTATAATAAACCATGGACATTAAGTTGATAATTGCAGCATATTAATGCTCATAAACAATAATGTTAATCATAAAAATAGTACAATTTAGTACATTATTGATTACCTTCCAAAAAATTTGGGACAAAATTTTGTAAACGTATTTCCACAATATAAACTTCTTAAAAAGCTTCTTTATAAGCAATGCAAACAACACTATAGTATTGATCTTACATTTCAATTTGCAGTAAATCATTAATTTTCATAACTTTTCTCTCTCACCAATGATAAGCTTTAACATTTCCTTCAACTATGACATCTCTTTTCACTTTTACCATGTTCTCTTTCAATTTTAGTTTTCTTTTTATAAATTTTACTTGATTTTGCCTCCAAAATACCAATTTCATAACTCAATAACTTTATTTCTTCCTCTAACTTCTTATTATTAATTTTTAAGAAATTAATTATAAGTTTCATCCTCTCCATCATATCTTCATGATACATAAAAGAAAAAGAATTAACAAATGCATTCTTACGACCATATATTTTAATAATAATTTATACATATACTTATGAAAATTGAACTCCTACAATTTACCTTATATTGGAATCAACAGTAAAATTAGGGTTTTCAATTATCTATAATCTCTTTGCTTCACATTAACAAAATTCTTATTCACCACTCATTACTTTATCTCTTTCTTGTTGATATTGACAAATCCTCATATCTTATGTTTAAGTTTAAGGTGATGAAAAAATTAATAATTCACTTTAATGATAAGAATACATATCGCAATAAAATAATAATAATGAGTAAAAGATCCTAATTAACACTACAATAATAATTAGCTAATTTGTTAGTTAACATTATTAAATATCAAACTACAAAGCACACTACTAAATATGTTGGTACAGGATGTTACTTGACTATCAAAAAGAAGTAAGAAACTCATTTAACACTTCACCATTCAAACGTGATAGAAAATTCAATTTCTCCATTCCTATTTTGTGTAAGATAACATGAAAAATAAATTAACCATAACAATTACATCAATAACTATTGATTAGTGATATTTGTTTTTTTTAAATAAAATTCTCACCTCTCGTCATTAATATTGATGGAGAATAAGAAACATATATATATGTTCATGGCTGTTCAATTAAAAGAAAGAAACAATGTGTTCAAAGTTATATTTATGCCCTAATCTTATGTAATAGTGGCTTCATGTGTTGACTCAAATGTGTGTATCTCCTCTAATGCATATATCACTTAGAGTCTTGGAGGTGAAAATTTACAATTTCAAATTTTATTCAGTGAAAACAAAAATTTAAGATATTGAATGTTCTAAACTATAAAATTTAATAGGTTTAAAGGACTTCTTCTTTGGGAAATATAATTATAATGTTTTATTATCATTAAAATTAAACGTAAGAATCCTCCTTAATTTAACTTATGTTGAAGGCATATAAAATATTTCCTTGATCACTTGAAGAGGATTACAAGATGCTTGCATAATCTGAAAAACTACATACTTAGTCAGCAATTCAAATATCTGAAATTGTTTACTTTAATTCCACCTCTTGAACATGCACTTCACTCCTTGTTCTATAACTAAATCCTTATTCGTTTACAAGCTTGATAAATCCAACTCACATTTTGGCTTGTCATCAAAATCAAATAACCCCCTCATGCCTTTCAGAGTTACCTGGAGTAATGCTTTATGCATTTTCTCTTACTGATACTAATTTTCCACTGAAAACATATCCAACCGATCACTCCATCGATGGTATGAGTCATTGGATGCATGATCTTGGCCAAAGGCTAATGAGGGTGTCTATATATGCAACATTATAAAGTATATCACCATTTCTGGTAGGATTGTTTGCCATGAGTAAGTAATCATTGACATGTAAACTCAATAACAGCAATAACATCCTAATAGAAGTCCTATTGAGACATGGGGTTAGGGGAGGTTCATAAGTCAAGGTTTATATTTGGAATAGAAAAACTAGATTATCTCAATGTACGTTCTTGATTTTGGAAACAATTCATCAACAAAAGAAACTAAGTTGATTTAGGTGAGTCACAGATGTCAACATTAAAAAGGACCCTAGCTTTAACCTTAGAGCCAATGTAATTCCGGTATTGTTAAGGGCATTATGGCTATTCCTTAAAGTTGTTGGAGTGCTTTACAGGTAGGTTCCATTGTGTTTTGAAAAAGGATTCAATGCCTACTATTAGGATTTTAAAGAAAAGAAGATGAATAAGATAAGATAAAATAAAGATTAAAGAATACATAACACTCCCATACTTTTATTATTAAACTTGGTTGCCTTATATAGATAAAATACAAAAAACTAAAATAGATATTTCAGCCATCAAATCTGGCTTATAAGATAAGATTAAAGATAACTAAGACCTATTCTAAAGGAATTTAAATAACTCTAAAATTTTGAATTAATTCTCAATATTTCCTGTTAATATAAAATTTCAAGGATGGAGCACTTCTCTCCTAATGTAATGCACTTCTCATCACCGTCTTCAAATTTGTCAATACACATTATCATCAACTTATAGATATTGGAGCACATCTCTCCATAGTGCACTTCTCAACAATAAATGTAAAAAAGAGTTTCTTCTTCATCCACTTCAACCAAATTTGCATGTTCTTCTTTTTTAAATCTACAATTCTTTTGCAGATGACCAAATCTTTTGCAGTTATAGCATTGAGGCTTTCCCTTGTGGCAACTATGCTCCTCTTCATGATTCCTAACTAAGTCCTCAGTTTCATCCTGATCAAAAACATCAACAACTTCAAAACTAATTCCATTGTATCCAAAAGCCTGTTGCATTGTTTCCAAATTCTTTTAATCTTATGTGCTTTGCTACATCTCCAATATGATTATCTCATATTCTACCTCATAAACTCTCTCTCGTCTCTCTTCATTTTCATTCATTAGATATATTGTCTTCTAATGACTCCTCGATGTCTTTCACTATTGAAACTTGGGGGTGAGCTATTGTTGAATTGCTAGCAGCCATAGGAACATTATTTTTTGTATTTTCTCACTCAATCTCACAGTCCCTCAAGGATCTAAGCTCTGATACCACTATTGGGATTTTAAAGAAAAGAAGATGAATAAGATGGGATAAGATAAATATTAATAACACTCCCATGCTTTTATTATTAAACTTGGTTGCCTTATATAGACAAAATACAAAAGGATAAAATATATATTTTAGCCAGCAAATCTGACTTATAAGATAAGATTAAAGATAAACTAAGACCTATTCTAAAGGAATTTAAAAACTTTAAAATTTTGAATTAATTCTCAACACCTACAACCACATATCTGTAAAATCAAATGGTGAGATCATCTACATCATTTTCACCACATTCACTAGAGGTAGAGTGTGCTGATTTTCTCAATTCACTTTGACATTATTCGTACACTTAAAACAATCCTTACTACACACTTTGTAGCAATGATGTCATATTTTTGAAGATTGGAGAATCAATAATGGGGTTAGTGTGTGGGTGAATATTTAATGATAATGAAGCACCTAGAAAGATAACAAAATGAAGCAATAAGAACTAATGATTGGGAACTTGAATAAGAGATGCCCAAAAGGAATGGATAAGTGTAAGTTATGCTCAACAGTAAAAAAGTTATAGGCAAAATAAGCTTTTAGTTTTGACAGACTCTAAGTGGCCAAGGAGAGAATGCAATGGCGTGATTTCTCCTTCTATTAACCTGTTATGGTGCCAATGTGTATACAAACCTATGCATCTCTAGAATAGGGGACTTCTAACAAATTCCAATAATTCTTGTCTCTTCCAATTTCTCTTCTTAAAGTTTAAAGAATGTTAATTTTTAGTTTATAAGTATAATCTTGTGAGATAGTATGAGTACACTAAAATATTGAAGATACATTTTAATCCTTAACATTTGCACCAAAATTTGTGTTAGACTATAATATTTAAAGGATCCTAATATTTGAAGAATCATATAATATAACTCCTAAACTAAAGAAACCTAATTTTCAGTCAAGGTTTCGTTAGTGTAGCTAAGTTGATAATTTCTTTTTTTAATTTAAAGGCGCATGTTAGTCACATAAATAGTTAAAGTGGACTATTAAACAATGATTTTATTAAAAAATAAAGAAGAGGAATATCGAGATTCTGCACGAAATTTTATCTTTTTATTATATAAGAGAATTTGGTAGCAATAATAGGAAAATTTAGACTTTTCAATGCTTTTATGAATGTGTTCGCTAGATATTTTGGAATATTTTATTTATAAATAAAATGTAGAATTAAGAAGGTCATATTATATAATTCTGTAAATGTTAATCATTTTTGTATATCGACAAACGTTAGGGACTAGTATGAAATTTTATGCAAATATTAGAAACTAAAATGTATCTTTAGCCTACATTAAAATCAACAAAATTACATTTTAGATGAGCGAACCTAAGAATTCGGCTTCGACACAGCTCATCAATAATGTTCTATGACTTAAACTTGGTTAACTTAACACGAAAATTAAGTCTTAAAAATAGATGTGTTGATCTATACTTAAACTTGGTTAACTTAACACGAAAATTAAGTCTTAAAAATAGATCCTCAATCAAACTTCTAAGAGAAATGGCCTATAGACCTTAATGAGCTAGCATGGCACGAGTTAAGGAAGCTTGTAACAAATCAAACTCACAAACTTTTATCAAACATATTGATTCATTTGCATTCATATCCACAAAAGACAATATGACCCTTTTACTTTGAAAAGGAAAAAAAAAGTCTAGAAAACAACATTTTTTGGGAAATTGAATGAAATTATGTTAAAAGAAAAGGTTGGCATGAAATCCATTCAAAGCTATTAGTTAAAAAGCTCAAAAATAGCTACTACGCCTAGGTTCAACTTAAAGCATCAATAGGAAAACAAGAATCATATAGCTACGTATCCGTACAACATTCAGTGGATTAGGCTACATTCTCCAACAGATTTTATGCTTCAAGATAACAACATTTAGTCTAAACTCTAGTTCCTTTTGGCTATAGAACTACCTTTGACTGATAATTATTAGCAAGGAGAATTTCCTTTATTTAGATAAGAAATTAATTAACCATCAATTTCTTGTCAGTTTAATGTATTTTATGATCCCTATTGTTCTTTTCCCTCCATATGGCATACACACAATATTTAAAGTTTGGTTGGAGTATAATTGTAGCCCTCCCTTACCAGAGGGTACACACCGAGATGCCCGTAGGTCATTCCGGTACATATCCTACGATAAAGGTGAGCTATGATCGATCATTACTTCACTTCATATGGCATCATTTCATTTTGTAAATGAAATTTTTCCTCATTTCATTCCATCAAAATCAAAAGCTTACACGTCTTTCATCTTTTACTATCTGTACATCAAGCATAAACCTAGTACAAAGATACTACATGAAAGAGGAAAAA
>JANITW010000008.1:51937872-51952877 GCA_027564335.1 Erythroxylum williamsii
AGCTTAGGATTCAGAATTAATTATGGGCCCTAAGCAGATTAATTTCTATTGGAAGATAATTAGGATGAATTTCTCCAAATTGGTTCAGATGACATTAAAATAAGTTCGGTTTGAGGTTCCTCTGGGGTGAGGAATCCCTCATTCGTGGGATGTACGTCCAGATGTCACGTAGGACGTCGGGCCCGCCACTCACCAGGGAAGGGTTCCAACAGCGTTCCTACGTTTAGTCGAAGATAAAGGATGACGCGGAATGTTACGTTAGGACGTGCCTTGTGTGTCAGTTGGATAAACCGGAGAGGAAGAAGGAAGCCGGTTTGCTACAACCCTTATCTATCCCCGAGAGACCTTGGATGTTGGTCTCAATGGATTTCATCAGTGGGTTTCCAAAGGTGGACAACATGGCGTCAATTATGGTGGTGGTTGATAGATTCTCTAAGTATGCGGTCTTCGTGCCAACTCCTATAACTTATCCCTCGAATGTGGCGGCTGAGTTGTTCTACAAGAACGTGGTCAAGTATTTTGGAGTACTAGTGGATATTGTGAGCGACCGAGATGCCAGATTTACAGATCGATTCTGGACGTCTCTTTTTAACTTGATGGGTTGCAATTTGAAGTTTTCAACGACAAATCACCCACAAATAGATGGCCAAACCGAATGAATCAACAGTTTGTAAGAAGAGCATCTTCGGCATTACGTAAGTGCAAGTCAATGCAATTGGTTGAATTTACTTGATAGTGCACAGTTCTGTTATAACTTGCACAGATCTTCAGCTACGGAGAAGAATCCCTTTGAGATGGTGTTGGGACAATAGCCTCTCACTCCACTGGAAATTGCTCAGCAAAGGACAGGTGGCAAATATCCTGTGGTGCATAAGTTTGCGATGGAGAAGCAAGAGTTGTTGGATGAGGCGAGGAACAGTCTTCGTAAAGCTTCTCGACGGATGAAGAAGCAAGCAGATCTTCAGAGGAAACCGTTAGAATTTGAAGTGGGAGATAAGGCTTTGTTGAAACTATCCCTGTAGATTTGGAAGAAGATATCAAGTAAGCAGGTTCATAAGGGTTTGGTGCTAAGGTACGATGGACCGTTTGAAGTGTTGCATGTAGTGGAGAATGTGGCATACTGACTAAAACTACCCGAGCAGTTAAAGGTACACCTTACTTTTTATGTTAGATTTCTCAAGCCTTACTATGAGGATGCATCAGATCCGAATAGGAGTCAGGTGAAGTGAGCATCATCGGTTGTGAGAAAACAGCTCGAGGATCAAGTGGAGAAGATCCTAGATCACTGGACCATAAGTCAACATAAGAAGAACCGACGGACCGAGTTCTTAATCCAGTGGAAGGGTAAACTTGTCGTGAAAGCTATGTGGGAGAAAGATACAACCTTGTGACAGTTCGAGGATTAGGTAAACGCCTACCTTCAGACTAATTCGACGAGGGCGTCGAATCCATCCGGTGGGGGTGGTTTGTTAGACTCCTAAGTTCTGGAGCACTTCTCAGCAGCCTTCATGGGGAGCCTTAGGAGGAAGGTTAGCTGGATTCACGCATAAGGAAGGCATGCAAAAACACTAAGGCGAATGTAGGCGAGTGGGATCAGACTTGATGCGAATTTTGGTAGAGTCTCGGTCTTTGTGGAGATTGACTCGATCAGGCTGAGGTCTTGAAGAACTAAGGACTTAGCCCATGCTCGGATGAATGGATCACGACTAATGGATTTGTTATGAGAAGCATTGGATCAAACCAATGTGCTAGTAGGCTTCGATGACATCACATTGCATCATCAGCAGATAGAGATCGCGTGGAGATCTTGGGTGATGTGACAATGACTGGGGATTAGAGTTGTAGTAAAACTCAACATCTGAAGATAGTGGAGATCTTTGCGAATAAGGATGTTAGTGTTCTAGATAAATGTAAACTCTATCTTGTTGTTATCTTATCTTATCTTATCAGTTAGAGCCTTATTTAGACGGGGTGTCGTCTAATTGGTTAACGTGATTTAATCTAATAAGGATAGACGCGATCTTAATACGATCTTAGGTAGTTTAGATTTAGTGGGAATCTTAATGTAACTTGGACTCCAAGTTAGGACGCCTATATATAGCTCATTCAAGCTTCGCTCTTCTCGTTCATGTTGAGAGAGTATTCCTTGTATTCTTTTGAGGGAAAGTAATATAAAGGTTGGTTGTTGACCGTATCTCTCTTGTCTTGTCTTGTGATTGTCATTGTTTCCTTATTGATTCCGTAACGTTGTTTATTCTAGTGTACGAGGCAAACATTTCGAAGGTTGGGAATGGTAGAGTCTTGCTTTAATGGATCTAAGTGAGACTGTAGTACAAAGGGTGTGAGCGAGAAATTTCGGGTGAAAGTTTAAGTTCCAAGGTTACCTTTGTAACAGAAGGCACAAAAATCAAGAAAGACCTAAGAGACTTTAATTACCATTATACCCTTATAGACGAACTAGAGTAAGGAGAGGAGGAAGCAAGGAGTTGCGATCTGAGCAAGTTGAAGTACGAAGCTAGGACCAGGGGAAAAGCTAAGAGGGTGCAGAGACTTATGGTGAGTAAGTTGGATATGGTGAAATCAAAGGGAGGAAAAACATAAGGGTTTAGGAGTAAGAGAAAAGCTAGAGCTTCTTTCTCTTTTATTCTAGTTGTAAGAATACTTTTTAACACTTCTCTAGGAAGCAACATTTTCCAAATACAGTTAAGATAAAGAATGAAAATGATCATCCTTCTCAAAAAGAATCTTTAACAAACAAAATGGCAACAATTTAGAACATTAGATCTGTTCTAGTTAATCTGTCCTAACATGTTCCTTTAAATCTCATCCATATATTTATATGGAATTCACGTAAATATTTGAATGAAATTTAATGAAACATAATAGGAACTCCATAACTGAAACAAAAGATCTAATCCCATAATTTAGGTAAGAAATTGATTAACCCATTTAGTTTCATTTTTAGTTTTTAATAATTTTTTATTTTTGATTTTAAAGTAAAAACAACATTTTGCTCGATTGTTAATATCAATATAATTATATTTATTATTAATAATAAGTAAATATTAACTAAAAATAATTTAATTAACTATATTTTTATTTTTCTCTAATATGAATCTATTAATATATTCTTTAATTATGAAAACTAATTTATTTTAAATTTATGTATTTAAAGACATTTTAAACTTAAAATATATTTACTAAATAATTATCAAATTTGAAAATATTAAAATAATTATAAAAATTAAATATAGTAAATAATTAAAATATGTTATTAATAATTAATATTAAATAATTCAATAAAATATATCTAATTGATTTTTAAAACAAAGAAATGAGGAAAGTTTTTAATTTTTGTTTTTTATAAGTTATAAAAATTGGAAAACATCACAACAAAAATTAAATTTCATAAATCAAAATACATATTTTTTATATATATTTGAAAATAGAGAAATATGAAAATTTTAATGAATCTAAATATGAAAATAAAAATTCAAAAATATATAATGAACAGAATCAAGCCCGAAAATAATCGTTTATTGATAAAATGGAAGAATAGACAAAGATTTATGGTACTGAAACCTTTTCTCGAACAGGATAGGAACGAATCCCCCAAATGCCTCTTTTCCAATTTAGATTTACGTTTTCCCCTTGCTTTGCTTTCTCCGCCGTTTTTTCATCAGAAGTCAATATGTAAGAACCGTTAGAGCCTTCCTAGATACTAAATATCCCCCAACGAATCACATACCTTCAATTTCAATTATTCCTCACTTCTTGAAACATATCATAATCGAAATAAACAGAAAACAAATCCAAATCTGATGAATAAATGTTGATCTTTATTAATAGTACGTAACTAAACAAATTATATATCTTCTTCAGTTTGATTCAACTTCACTGTCAAGTTCATGCTCCCACAAAAATCATTATTGGGTGAAATAAAACAATGAAACCGTGAGAAAGTTAATTTTCTCTGTCGAGATCGACACCCATTTGGACATTCTGTAACAAATTAATAGTGCATGTATCTACGAGAGTTCACCTCCCATAAAAGTCACGGGAACAGATAGCATCCTGGTTTGGGAAATTGGCAATTCATGGAGGGATCAACTGTAACAGGATTCACACTGGTACTTCACATGAGACTGACAATACCAACTTGGATGTGATAACTTTTAAACATTAAAATGAAATCTGGGAAAATCCTAAATCTGTTAATGCTTCAAGTTAAAGCTGTCCTGCTGGCAAAACTTATGTTTCAATTCTTTCATCACAGCAGAGAAGTATACTTCCTACAAGCTTTGATGCCTTAAAATCTACAAAAGAAAATGGCTCTTAAAAGAGAGTAATGACCTACTTCATGTCTCCAATCACAGCAGACGAAGTATACTTCCTACAAGCTTTGATGCCTTAAAATCTAAAAAAGAAAATGGCTCTTAAAAGAGAGTAATGACCTAATTCATGTCTCCAACAACAGTTTGAAGATTAATGTTGACCGAATCTTCTCTGAAATACAGTTCTGGTAGTCTAAAACTCAAGCAAAACATTGCCTGTATGATAAAGTAAACACCAAAGAACAAAGATGAATAAGTTGAATGAAAAAAGTTTCCATGTCCATGAGTATACTTATTTACAGTATGAAAATGTGTGTACTGGAAGGAAGAAAGTATTGACAACTAGAGGGTAACCATAATAAGAGAAACATGAACCTTGTTTGGAGCAACATCTCTAACCCGGTGAAATATTGGGTCTTTTATAGGGGCATTTAAGGCAGACTCCGCCTCCTGCAAAAAGAGTTTAATCCGAATATCATTTATGAGATTAGAAAATAGAAGCAACCATGATAAAATTCACCAGAAACGGTTTTAAAATGTTTCCCCTGACATTCAAATACTATTGTTTCTCAAAGAAATACTCAACCCAAATAAGACAGGAGATGTAGATTCTACGCTAAGACAAAATATCCAGTTTTGGTGTTAATGATGCGTCTACAACTGTTTTTATCAATTCCCCTCCCAGTATAAATAAGGTTGGAGAGTCAAAGTAAACATATGTTGAATAAGTCAAAAGAAATCACTCTAGGGTTTCCAATAGACACATATACCCACCCCACCACACCACAAGCTAAATAATCTGCTTAACCAAAAAGCAAGAGCATGTTCACAGATTGATCTTACTGAAAGTATCGATTCCTTGCTTTCATTTGCTCGCATGAAGCAATAGCAGTGAATCCACGGAAGAGAACTCTTCCAATCTCTTCTCCCAATAAGGCTCCTAAAAGCATCTGAGAGAAATGATGAAGTCAACCTTTTAGCTCAAACAATGAAACAGCATCAAGCAAGATGGTGATCTCCTAATGGATATGGTGAGTATTAATATACAGAAACAACCAAAAAGAACTAACATTTTCAAAGAAACAGCATCAAGCAAGATGGTGAACTACTAACAAATGTGCAGTATAATGATACACAGAAACAACCAAAAAGAAGCTTAATATCTTCAAGGCAAAAAAGTGACCATACGCAGAAATGAAATTAGTAAATAACCTGCCCCATGAAACAATTGCCAACGGCAAAGATTAATAACATTTTGCAGATGTACGCACAGAAAAAGTGCATGATAAGAAACATATACGTGGAGAAAAGAATGGATAAATCAAATGATTAATGCCACATGTCTGTAAATAAAACAAAACATTTGGCATATCCCTATAGCAGCTGGAGGTGAAAAGAAATTTAAAAATCAAAATTCTGCAAAAACAAAAAGATAAAAGAGGAAAAGGAAGTAATTTCTGGGAAAGAATAAATATACAAGCAAATGGAGCACACATACAGACACACCAGTGATGAACAAATGTTTGCAGTCACATTTGAACATGAATCCCCATAGATTAGTTGCAATCAGAAGAAAAGAGTAGTCTACAATTGTATGTACCAAGAAATTGCAAAGCAGAGGCAGGAAGATTCATAATGAAATGATCAACATGCTCCCAAGGTTTTGCATTGGATAACTCTGAGGATTTCATTCTTTTATTCGCATTTCCTTTTTTCCTACAAGTGAAGGAAGGACTGGTATCATTCGTATTTCTGTTCTCTGCTTGAGAAAAGGAGATCAGTTAGTCTGGCTGAACATGTAATAAAATATCTGTATAAGCATCTAACTTCAGTGCTCTGGCATTTTAGACTTTCGGAATGATGAAATTCCTGAATGTGGAGCTACTAATACCTTCCCGACAAGAATATGAAATTCTTCTAACTGCAGCAACTGATGTATCTGCCTTATCACACAGACCCTGTGAATTTTTCATATCCTCTGAAATACCATCTGGGACTTCCTGCACCTCAACTGGGAAGGAAAAGATTCAACATTAAAGTGAATGAAGAACCTGCAGAAAGGATGATCAATCAAGAAATCTTACTTGCTATCCATGCATTGTCCATCAGAGATTCCTCATCGCCAGATGCTATGTTATTTCTAATCCGCGGAACAGCCGTCAAGTGGGAGATAAAATTTCTTGCATCCATATTATATGCATGAACATGATTTTCAACCTTGTTGATTTTTGCATTGATCTCCAGATAATGAACACTATCTGGATTCAAGTCATTTGCATAAACAATGCACCCTTTCTGTGCAGCTGGAATAGCAAAAGGGCCAATACCGGCAAACATATCACAAATGGTATCCCCTGGTCGGAATTGAGAAACCAACCTTGTGTGTTCATGCTCCAATCTAGAGTTCCAATAAACCAAACTGTAATCAAGCTTAAATGTGGCCCCATATTGCTTTACTTCTGTGACCATACTGTTTTCTCCAGCCAAAACTTCAAACTTTGGTACTCGGAACTCATTGGTAATGGTTCCAACTTTATTGACGACAGTTTTGATCCTGGGGTAATTTTTCTGCCATCATAAATTAACAGTTTAACAGTCCGTTCTGCTCTATCTGAGCAAAAGAGTTAAAACAGACATCTAAAAGTGACAGCAGACCAAATAATTCAAACAATTTAGAATCAGAGGATTACAGAAGTAAGAACACTTCAAAGTTTAAACAGTATCACATAAGTGCAAGAACTTAAAATAAGTTAGGTGCTGCACAAGATTTTTCTGAATAATGTACCAAAAACCATAAAACATAATGGCAGGATGTTATTGCAGAACAAAACAAAACACTAATTTTTAGGAAAAAGAAAGGGATTTACAAAGGTATGCTCAAGAATCAGTAAAGTAATCCCTTGTGCAAATAGTTGAACAAGGAGGATGTATACAGCTTTTTATACCACAGAAATGATTGGTAGTTTTCTAAACAGGTTGTCAAAAGAAAAATATGGACTAAGCCAAAAGAACTGGAAACTTACATCATAAATGACCTTGGCAATAACATCCTTGTATGGAAGTAATTCATCATGTATATTGAGATGGGCAATGTGACCTGCATGCATATGAAAAGAGAAAAACATATCTTTATCACTACTAGGTTTCTCTTCTCAAAGTTAGCAATTATCATGTTTAATAGTTATCTTACAAGTGAATGATAAATCATATGGCATCTAATTAGAGAAAAAGAACTTTAACATTGTCTTTTAATAACATTAATGGATTTGAGAGCAGGCCGATGAAAGATGGAAAAGAATATAACATAAATTAAATACTTAACTATTGTTTCAAAAGATGAAGGTACCTCAACTCCAGGAGGAAGAATCTGCTTCAGTATGTGATCTACAATGATTTCAACCCATGACAGAGTTTAGCTATTTGTCAATTTACAGACTAATATAAATATTCATGCTCAGTATCAAGAATGAAGCGGCTTGATATGTTACTGAGGAGTGTCAGTCATAAATAACACAGTCCTAAAACTTTAACAAAATTTAAGCTTTCAGGTTCAGTGATCCTTTTGACATGATATCATAACTTTTACATCTCAGATATCTTACATTCAGATAGTGCTACATTGAACTAAACCAAAAGAAACATCAATCCAGTTTCAGCATAAGGTACAGCAGGTATGTGCTTTCTCCATACTCTCAGTCCAACAAGCTTTCATGTGAGAAGGCATATAATCCAATCCTAAGCTTCACTCAACATATTAATGTCCGTTGTATGCTTTCTTCATGATGCTTATGAAATGATGTTAGTCATATTGCAGTAAAGAATTTAGTTATATCATATTGCAGTAAAGAATTTAGTTATAACTTCAATATGCTAGCATATGACAAGTGAAACCATAAGACAAGTAATACGTTGATCAGGGCATCGCTCTTGAAGTAATGTAAATTTGGCATGTGCCTAGTCAAGACAGGACTCATACTAGTGTACAGGGGCAATATCAAACAATTTCAGATTTCAGATAATAAAAATGGAACGGGAAAGGACTACAACCTATATCTGCACTATTTGATATGCAAACTGGTCAATAATTGCATTTAAACATCAACTTTTGTCGAAGGGCAGATTTGTATTGGGGAAGCTTACTCTAAATTCAGCTTAACATATCTGAAACAATTTCTGTACTATATTTTAGAATTGATAGGAATAGATTGCAACAGACCTGCACCCCAGTAAGAATATCCAAGAGTCAATGAATAAGGAACTACTTCAATTTTGCACAGCCTCTTCAACTCATATACCTTTTCCTCTGGTATATCAGTTAAATCTGTTGCCCATTAAGAGACTTCAATCAGACATAGAAAAAATTGCAGCAAATAAGCTGAGCAACTTGTTGGAAAGTAGCATCACAACTTTCAATGCATAATGTCATGAGCCAAACAATATACTTTAGACGGAGGTGACTAAAGACACTAACCCACAGACTATGCACATTCAATTTAGGAGCCTTATTTTTGCAGATATTTCTTACCAGCATTTTGGATTCTTTCAGACAATATCAGATAACGATTATTCTCACTTGTTGGATCTTCAGCAATAGGTTTCACACGAGCCTTATTGAGCAAGTAACTGCAAGTCCAAATATATGAGCCCAAAATCACATAACTAACATGATAGCCAACTATAATAGATACTCAACAGAATAACGGTACCCTTTCAGAATGCCAGTGGCAACTTTGCAGAGCTCACGGGGAATTCTAAGTGCCCATAAATTGAATATGACATCAAATTTACTTTCTTCCAGCATTTCACAGTGAGAGAGTTGGTTTTGAGTACTACCAAGAAGTCCACTGTCACACAAAAAGGCCTGCAATGTCACAAGCAGACATATATTAGCGGGAAAGCAATTGCATGCTGCCTATTGCAACTTTTAAAAAGGATCAAGAAGAAGAAGATTGGAGCTTTTGTTTTCCTTTTCTCTTTTTTCGGACATTCAAAAGCAAATTTGGTTTTGTGTAAGGAGGGGTAAGTTTTTCATTTTTCAAACATCATGCCACCTAGGAGAAGATTTGAACCAAAAATCACTTGTTCTTGAGAAAAGAGTGTCAACCATTGGGCTATTCCCTCAATCTAAAAGGTTGGAGCTTTAAGATATGATAAGAATGCTTAATGTCTTAATGGTATTCCATTAGGACTCTAGAATATAATACTATTAGGCACAGACGTATTCATCTATAACAATCCAGAAACCAATAAAAGCATTCTATATAGTAGCAGAAGGTTCAGACATTGTTGATGAAAACAAAGTCTTATAAAGTGGGTATATGGCAGCAACCCAGAAATTGAAGTTAATCCAGCAACGACTAAACCAACATCGTACAGAGCATACAGCAGCAACAACCAATGAAATCAAGGCTTCGAGCGGATTGAGATAAAAACAACTCGAACTGAGTGAACTGAAGCAAAATCGTTGTTTAGGGATTTCATTCTTACAGTCTGATCCTAGAGAGTGACCGGCGGTATAAACGGACGACGGCTGCTACAAGTAGAGACGCATCGAAGAGAATAACGGGAGACAGACAGCTGGTGGAAACGGCGACGCTTTTTAACTAAAATGCAAATACACATGAGAATATGTTATTTAACAATCTCGTTTAGTTCTTTTTGAAAAAAAAAAACTCAGCCATGGGTTTTGACTTTAGAGTCATCAGGTAACCCAAATTGATTCAGAGTAATAAATTTAGACAATGGTTTCAGAAATAGAAATTATTTTCAATGAAGAATATATAATATAAAAATTATAGAAAATTATTTGTTCTCAATTAAAATTCAGAAAAAAAAAACAGTTGGCTTTAGTGTTTCAGATTAACATTAAAAAAAAAGCTATAAATTCACACTTTGAATTGTTATCTTCTTAAGAGTTATTAATTGAATCACCCATCTCTGCTATAAAATTGTGACCACTCTACAGAAATCTGGACAAAGATTCTTAGATTGAGTAATGAAGCCCATCTGCCGAACAGACTCCATGAGCTACTACTGGAGCTGCCCCACTTATCTGTCTCTAATTTTGACAGAGCAGTTATCCTCATTTCTGTGGCTACTTGCTCTCCTGAAATTTGGAAGGACAGGAACCTACGAAGGTTCCAGCAGAAGACATCATCTACTCGGGAGCTTATTATAACAAGCATCAGAGAGCAACTGATCTCTACCCAGCTGCACTCCAAATGTAGTAGAGGACTAGCTTTCACCTGGAGAGTCTAGTCTCCAACACGGCAGACCACATATTAAATCAATGGAGTAAGTTTGGTGTAGGCAAAACCTATGTTACGGGTGTTTATGAGTATTTCGTAAGGGAAAGAAGAAGGTTCACAATACACACACAACAGACATCATTTTTTGCATAATAATTTCTCTATATTCTTCAGGCAATTGTTAGCATACTTATATGATAGGTAGTTAGCGAGAATCCCGGAGTTTGTTAACTCCTGTGATGTTCCCACTGTCTCCTTAACAACCTAGACCAAGGCTTTTCTCCCTTTGTAATGACATATAAAAATAATAACTATAATAGGCTACAAGCCCAACTCTACCCATTTACTTTTAAACCATTAATACGTAATAACCCAAACCCCCTTTTAGATAACAAAACTCACGACTCCCCTTTAATTATTTTCCCCAATTCCCTTTCGACAAATCCTAAATTTCCAGACTACCGATTCCTCATATCAAAGTTCGGAACTAACTTGTAGGTTACCAAGCCGTCTTCACCTCCTCCTCCGACCGATGTAGAGCTACAAGAAGCTGACATAAGTGGAAGAAGTTTACGAACAGCGAAGTTCTCTTACCATTAGCGAGGTTCCACAGCATATCCTGCCCCGTCTTTCCCTTCCGGCATTCCTACAAAATCACCAAACATCGTCAACTCTGAGTAGTATCTCCAGTCCCGCAGTTTCACACTCGTTTCCACTTACCGTTGGAATCACTCTCCGTGTGTAGTAGACGAAGGAGCTCCGGAAAGAGTCAGCAGCGACGTCGCCGCCTAGCGAGTAGCTTCTGGACGAGTCGCGAAAGCTTCGATTAGTTATGCCCTAATTGGATTTCATTCCCATCACCCAAAGCGCAACCGTTTTCACTTGTCTCTTTAAGACTTTGCTTGTCTTCTTTATTGAGTCAAAACGCAGCCGTGAGTTGTGTTTAGAGAGTTTGGTTTATTACCAAGGTTGGCAGTCCATGTATCCTTCCATTTTATTCAATACAATTTTTAAATTCTCAAAAAAAAGTATTGCAAAAATTTTCACACAATCTTCTTTCAAAGGAGGAGTACCAGGCTAAGGAGAAACTTTTTTTAGAATTTTAAAAAAATTATTAATAAATGTTAGATATTAAATGAAAAAAGGGTTAACTCCAAATTGAGATAAACCTAACTGTGCTACTGACATTCACTAAGAAGCATATGACGACGTTTAGCACTAAGACTCGATACTCTACATTTTACAAAGACATATTGCAAATCAAGTATAACAACTTAGGGCTTTTCTGGAGTCTTCGATCCCTTTCTCGATTAGGTTAAAAAAAGATTATACGCTTTGTCTATGATGGAGATTCGCACACTCTATTCTTCAATCAGGTAAATCACTCTAGAAGCTATCTCATCTTCAGAAAGTTTTGCGATTAGGGTTTGACCTCTAGTGTTTCACCTATCCAGATCTTGCGATATCGGAGGGAGGGAGGGATTCTGGGGTTACCAATGAGGGGATCTGACTCAGATAAGTATATTCCATTCGATTATGATCGATATTTGGTTCAAACTTGATTTCCTTTCTCACAACCTTTCTCGGAACTTCGCAGAGAATCTCTGCTTGGAATGGTAAAGGTCTAGTTAGACGATTCTTATATCTGTCTTCTCACCCTTTGTACTTTAACCACAAATCTAAACACAAGTAACATACTATTCCGATCTCTTCTATTATTTAGGGCATGTCAAATCCAATATTCAACTAATCCGTATATGGTTTTTTTGAAAGGCTTCGGACTATCCAAAAATGATGAATCCGCAATCAATATTCAACCCAGTGATAGAATATTCCAGGTAACGCCATTCTTAAATATCTAAAATTGTTCCTTGCTTACTATAAAAGGTAAAGTGCTTGTGCTGAGCTGTTGCTGAATTTCCTTCATGTATTGTGGATTGAGTATCTAAAACTTTGGAGAATTTAAGTTGTTGCTGAATTTTCCTTCCTATTGGACTGATTGAGTAGCTAGAACTTTGAAGAGCTCTACTAGTCTACAATTATAATCTCCATACAATTGCTATTCTCCTACTATAGACTAGGTTCAACTGATTAATGATCAGTTGTTCCTGTATGCTGTTAGTAGTGAGGTCTACAAGAGATATTAATGAATTAGCCTTATTCTTAATATGTATCCTACGAAAACTAGAGGATGAAACCAGAAACCACATATTTTTTTATGGTGTCTTCTTAAAAGACGTTTGGGCAAAGATCTCTAATTTAAGTGCCCCTAACTACTCCTATGGTAGATTCACATATATTCTACAGGGTATACCAAACTTGCAGATGTCTAAACCTGATAAAGAAATTTTGTTACTGAATCAGTGATTGAAGGACTTATTGAGTTATCAGCTGTAGCCATTTGGAAGGATATCTGATGAAGTATATGGGAAATGGATAAGCATATGAGGAATTAATACCTCTACCATATTGATCAATCAGATGAGAATTTCAGGGAAGAAATTTATTAAATGGAGAGAATTATAACATCCCATCCCCATATTAAGGGTTAGGACCTGAAATTTCAGTACATGTGAGCTTAAAAAGAGACTAAGGAAATGCATTTTTCTTGCTCAATGTTAGCATATATGCACCTAAATATGGAATCTTTGCACAAATAATAATAAAAAATAAGTGTACATGCATTCATTGATAACTTCTAGGTATGATTGTTTTTAAAAGTGATTTTATTGAAAAGGAGAAGTAGAGGGAGTAGAGAGAGTGATCTTGGTATGAGTTGTGATAAGGAAAGATGTGGAAACAAAATTGGTAATGATTTGGAAAATGTTCACTGAGTGTGCTTCAATCTTTTAGCCACAACGTTTTCTCTAGTTGTCCAAACGAGATGACTCTTAATTTGGATTAACCTAGAGATATATGGCTACATTTTTTATGAAGACATCAAATGTCAATTCTATATCTAGGAGTCTCAAAATCTCATGAAGTTGAGAACTGGGTGTAGTACATTGGGAGCTAAATGTAAAAATTTGTGTTCTGAATTCAGGAGAAAATCTGGATTAATCGAGATAGATTTTGGCAAAGTTGCCTTCTTGAAGTTGTAGATCTTTCTCTTATCTTTCCAACGGTATATAGTATGGAATTTTTGGACATCTGAGTCGAAAGTTATGATCTTTATATTTGGCAATGCAAAAGTAAGACGAAGCAAAAGTAAGACGAAGTAAAGTAAGACGAAGCAAAAGTAAGACGAAGCAAAGTAAGACGAAGTAAAAGTAAGACGAAGCAAAGTAAGAAGAAGCAAAAGTAAGACGAAGCAAAAGTAAGATGAAGCAAAGTAAGACAGAAGCAAAGTAAGAGGATGCAAAGGTAAGAAGATACAAAAGTCAGAAGGAAGAAGAAGCAGAAGATAGAATTTGTCTTTTAGGTCTTCATAAAAGTTGTAGCTCTTGATGTTCTCTTTCGAACCATCTAAGGAACGCCTTAATCAGAAATTTCTAGAGAAAGCTATAGCTGTTCCTCCGAAACAGGTTCAATATAATGGAGGACAAAAGCATATTGGATTCTTGTAGTCATAACTCCTTCTCTAGACACCCAAATAACTTGATTCTTAAACCATTGAACTCGTAAGACATTGCTCTACATCTCTACCAAAAATCATAGCCCTTGGAATTAAATTGAGAAAGATTGAGTGAAAAAGTAGAACGAGTACAGTGAGTGTATTCTTTAATAGTATGAACTGATGTTATTTTACTGAACATACTTCAGTTTTCTGATGATATCTTGATTTTTAATAAACTAGAGACATGGATCTATAAATGATTTGTGGAACTTAGAATCTAATTCAGTTTCTAAAATGTTTAAATTTTAGATGGAAGTTGTGCATAGTATATTGATTCGGACAAGAGTAGTCCAAAAATGTTTGAAGTATATCTTTTGAATCACTAAACCAAACTGAATGATTTTAATGTCATTAGAAATTTAAGACAATAGGGGGCATCTTCTAGAAGAAAGTGTTATGCTAGAATGTTCAAGGGTATTGTTGGCAAGACACTTAAGTATAAAAGACATAAGGCAAAATTGGAGGGGCAAATGGGACAATTCTTAATCATTAAAGGCATAATTCGAAGAAGTGTTGTCTTGCCTATAAATGGAGTAGAAAACATGAATGGAAGGATAATTAGAAGAGAACAATGAAAATGAGAGAGAAAGAGAAGGAGAGTTTGGTGGTTTGATAGAAAAGAAGAGAGTGGGTTAGGGTTTAATTCTTTTTAGTCTTCAAGAAAGATTTTGAAGCTGTCTAAGAAGAGAAAAAGGAAGAGGAAGAAAGGAGTTTCCATTTGAGCTAAGGGTCTCTTCATTTGGTGAAGAATCAAGGTAAGATCATTTTGAATCTTTTGGATTTTTGGAAGGATTCTAGTTCATGGAG
>JANITW010000008.1:52113342-52123780 GCA_027564335.1 Erythroxylum williamsii
ATCCCGATGAGATCGAGATATGTCCCGATGAGATCGCGACATCGATATTGCTGAGACAGGTCTCCGGTGATTTTTCCATACCGGGACCCGGTAGGCCGGTAGGACCGACCCCAGTGTGACTGGACTACTTTAGCATTTATATATATATATATATATTATTAATTAATTAAGTAATTAATTAATTGATTTATATATCTATATATAGCATTTACGTGGATTGATGAGAAGGCTAAAAGGAAGGTTCCATTTTCATGCCTTGTCATAAGTTCATTAAATTGCTAAAAGACAAAAATGTTGAAAGATGATGCATGTTCGTTGGTTTTTAACAAAATAAGAAGACCAAGTTCTTGGGTTTTAGAAGAGGATCGTGGCTTTTAAGAGAAGAAAGAGTTTCTTGCTCTTTGAAGATGGTCTTCGTGAGTCTTGAAGGAAGAGGAAGGTTTTTGTGAAAAACCTATAAGAGAAAGTGTTCTCTCATCATCCTCTCTCCATCAACGATCTTCATCTCATCTTCAAGCTTCTTCATCTTCTTCATCGTTGATTCAAGCTCTCCATAGAACAAAGGTAAGATCTAGCAGTCTTTAATTTGTTCTAGCTATTCCCGGGTCAAAGGGTTTGTCCCGGTTAGGTTCTCCGATCTCCGCGTGGATACCGTTAGAGACGGTCTCCTTTGGCCGTTATGGTTTGAGTTTGTTGTATAGACACATAGATCCTGGCTTTCGAGAAGGTTCCGGAATAAAAAATTTTTGTTTTCCGCACCGTGGGCATGTGATGCTCACACCGGGATTTTCCTACATTTAACTCATGGGTTGTACACTCCTTTACTTTTACCTACTGCACCTTAGGTAGAATTATTTATATGGACTTTGTTTTAGGGCTGCCTAGGATTAGAAGGGGTGGGGACTAGATTTTTGTTATGGTTGGCAGGTTTGCGAAGATGCTTTACTATATACCATGAAACAAAACTTGATGCAATAAACAGGCTAATTTATTCTTCTAATAGGTAATATGTTTACATGGGATGCTAAGGAGTATGGTGTCGGATCAAGATGCCAAAATTTTAATTCATTTCTGACAAATGTTTTTGGGTAAATTAGGCACTAAAGTTTTGTTTTCTATAATATGTAATCACAACTGATGGCCAAATAGAGGTAACTAACCTTGTACTTACGACATTGTTGCATGTTATTATTTAAAAATATCCTTAAAACTTAGGAGGATTGCTTGCCTTATGTAGAATTTGCTTATAATAGATTTGTTCATACCACAACAAATTACATCCCTTGTGAAATTGTTTATGGCTTTAATCCACTAACTCTATTTTACTTAATGCCTTTTCCAACTGAGTTTTTTAGTGTAGATGGTGGAAAGAAAGCATAAAAAGTTAAAATTATGCATGAGAGAGTGTGCTAGCAAATTGAGAAACAATATGCACAGTAAGCCAACAAAGGGCACAAGGAAGTTGCCTTCATTTTAGGTGCATATATGTTAGGAATGATTTCTAACACAACGACATAACAAGTTGCAGCTAAAGGAGATGGATCTTTTCAAGTGATGGCTCGACTTAATGATAATGCTTATAAATTTGATTTGCCATATGAGTATAATGTAAGTGTACTTTTAATTTTTATGATCTTTTTCATATGATGCTGGAGACAATTTGAGGATGAATCCTTTTGAAGAGGGGGAGAATGATAAGAAACAACCACCAACCTTATGCTCTGATCCTTTGTATGCCTATGGAAGTCCAATGACTCAAAATAAAGTAAAGAAGTTAAAGGAAGCAGTCGCGGGCTTATTGTGTTCCATTAGGACCGAATCTACAACCTAGATTGTAAGGACTTGTAATTCTAATTCCAATGGCTTTATCACTTGCATTAAACCTAGATTTTTTTGATTTGGATGTTTTAAACATATTTAGAACAAATGGTGAATTAAAATAGGACTTAGTTAGTATTTATGATGATTTGGGCCTTATGGACACAAGTGCATATGAGGCTTCGTGGAATTGTTTTCTTTAAATTTTTTCAATATGTAATGGGCTAATCTCTATAAAATAAAGCACAATATTTTTATTTTATTTTATTGCTTAATAGCTTATCTTTAGGCTAACCATTATGAGTCAGCTTTTAGGTTTAGTAATCCCTTTAGGTTTTTTAAATTTTTTTTATTGTTTTATGGTCCATGAATGTATGTGGCTTTAAAAGACACACATGAATACATTGTTTTACACATATTTGATGATCAATGAAAATTGAGAGAATTGGTTCTGACTAAGAACTAAGGCTTATCAAGACTCTACATTCTGGTGCTGTCAAATTTAATCAACTTAGCACATTTCTGAGCCAACTCTGTGTGTGTGTGGCATCATTTTGCCCTACTTAATCTTCAAGGTTCACATAACTCTTTACGTTTGAGTCTTAGGAGTGAGTTAAGCTCTGAATTAGGTGTAAAAGATCCAGGGAAGACAATATGATAATTGGATTTAAAGCTATATATTCATATCGTCATTATTTGAAGCCCAACTTTTAAAATAATGACATTGAAAGTTTCATATAAATCACAAACTATTTAAGCCCTAACCCTTTTAGCACATTACAGAGGAAAGCAACTCCAAGAAACATATATTTTCATAATATAAATAACTTATTGATGAGCAATGAAATATAAACAATACACATGTTGTACGACAATAAAAGGTATTACTAAATTCAAGTCGTCATTTAATGGAATTACTAAATTCAACCCTTGGTAGATTACAACATTTTTTTATCCTTTCTTTTTGTATAGGTAAGAAGGAAAATTTTCGTTTGCACAAAAAACGAAATTGGTTTCTAGGGAACAAAAATAGCATTCAAATTAACAAATGAAGACGTCTTTTAGTATTAAAGAAGCCAATTGTAATTTCATAGTATGATACGTGTCTTCAACGACTGTCCAATGCAACTGACATCAATGTGGACTCTGATGTTTTAGGTTGATTTCAGAATAAGCATTGGTGCTATCATCAGGAATGACCAAACCCAATTTATGAAAAGTCTCTTCAAAAGTGCAATTCATCTCTCAAATGCTTTGTCTCACACTACGGGTATAGAAATTAAGGATCCTCCTCTCCTCTACCCGGGGATTCCTTTCTCATCAAGAAGGCTTAGGTTCTATGAATGCATTCCTTCAATTGAAAAGATCGAAAAAAGATTAGGGGTATGGTCAAATAGAGCACTATCCTATGGAGGGAAAATCCAACTACTGAAATCAGTGATCACGTCTATGCAAACCTACAAGTGTTCATATCTTTTTCTCTCAAAAGGGCTTATTAAAACGATTGAAAAACTGATGAAACAATTTCTATAAGGAAAAGGAATGGAGAGAAAGGAATAGCCAAGGTTATTTAGAAGATAATCTGTCAACCAAGAGAGGAAGGAGAACTAGGACTGGAATTATTATCCAGTAAAAACAAGTTTCTTACATCCAAGAGGATTTGGAGAATCCTAAGTGAAAAATAGACTATGTGGTCCAACTGGATTCATTCTTACCTATTAAAGGGAAGGAGTTTGTGGGCTCTAAAAGTCAATAACAACTATACCTGGTTCTTTAACGAACTGCTTAGATTGAGGGAGGATATGTATCAGCATAATTTAGGCCAGATTGGGATGGGGGAAAGAATTTTATTATGGTATGATAACTGGATAGGAAATGGACCATTAATACAAAACCAACTGGCAAGATCCCTATTAAACCGATTTCCCAAGGATATTAAGCTCCAAGAAATAGTCAGGAATGAGAATTGGTCCCTTTCTCTAGATGAGGTTAGACTATTGCTCCTGCCTCAATTCAGAAGCCAGGGGGAGAGGGATGTCTATTTATGAAAACATAAAAAATAAGAGAATTTGTTATGTTTTTGTCTTGCCTAGGCTTAACCAAGCTACTTTAAGTCCTAGTAGAAGCTTTAGAGTTTATAAGAGGGCAGTTGGTTCATGAGGAGAAAATCAAAAAGGAGACAATGATTGGGAGTGAGTCTCAAGTTTAGGAATAAGAACTTGACTAACGGAGGGGTGGAACAAGTAAAAAACCAAACAAAAAAGGATGGAAGGGGGAGGTCAGGGCACTGGGGATTGCTCAATGAGGCAAAAAAATGATAAAGGAGAAAACACATGATAAGTTGTTAGGATGTAACTTGATTTAGTGCTATTGAAAAGTTTAAGTTGTATTGTAATGTAGTAGGTATAGATTACTTGTATTAGGAGTAATTCATCCTGTTCTATCAAGTCCTAGCATCATCGTATTTTTGAATTTGAAGCAAATGTATTCAGCACACTCAAGCTATATATGTTCATAATACAACGAAAGAAGTAGCTCTCTTTTTTGATCCAATTCATCTTCTTATTCGAATTCACAAGTTTTGTACATGTTTTTCTGTAAATGTTTACATGGTATCAGAGCATTCTTGATCTTATAAGGGGCTTGTGATTTAAAAAAAAAGAACCAGAAACTTTCTTCACCTCTCCTATTCTCATAAGCTTTCACAAAAAATACATAACCAATGATTTCCACACCTTCAAACACTGCACCTCCAGTTTTCAATGGCCAAAATTACCAAATTTGGGCTGTGAAGATGAAGACATATCTGAAGTCTTTCGACCTTTGGGATTCTGCAGATGGTAAGGAAGTGAATCCTCTTCCTACCAATCCCATAGTAAATCAGATCAAGCATCATGCTGAAGAAATAGCTAAGAAATTTCATGCTCTTTCTTGCATTCATTCAGCTGTGGATGATGTGATCTTTACAAGGATCATGGATTGTGAATCTGCCACATAAGTTTGGGAAAGGCTGAAGCAAGAGTTCCAGGGCAATGACAAGACAAGGAAGATGCAAATATTCAACTTAAGGAAAGAGTTTGAGATGCATTAAATGAAGGAGTCGGATAGAATTAAAGATTATGTTGACAGAGTTATGAAGACTGTCAATGAAATAAGGCTATTAGGGGAACATGTTGAAGAGAAAAGAATTATGGAGAAGGTTATGGGGACACTTCCTGAGAGATTTGAATTAAAAATCTCATCTTTGGAAGACAATTAGGACATGGATGAGATCACTATCACAAAACTTGCAAATGCATTGCAATCTGCGGAACAAAGGAAGGCATTTCGAGAAGAGGAGAATCAAAATGAAGGAACATACGCAGTTACTCACAAGTTCAAGTCTTCTGGTCACAAAAAATTCTCATATAACAAGAAGGGAAAGGAGAAAGGTGAATTGAATAAAGGAAGGTTTAAAAGGGACAAGTTTCCTCCTTGTCCTCACTGTCAAAAGACTAATCATACATCAGATTTTTATTGGTTTAGACCAAATGTGCAATGCAAGGCTTATAAACAATTTGGTCACATGGAGAAGGTTTGCAAGTCTCACCAAAAGAAGCAAGCTTGTGTTCAGCCTGCACAAGTTGCTGAAACTTCAGAGGAGCATGAAGAAGAGCTGTTTGTAGCTGTGGAGGAGATGTGTGTAGCTACTTATTCCTTTGTAATTTGGCTTGTTCACAATGGATGCACAAACCACATGACAGTTGATTCCTCTATTTTCAAGGATCTTGATCAAAGATTTGCTTGCAAGGTCAAACTTGGAGATGGCAGATTGGTGAATACTCAAAGAAAAGGTACAATTCTTGTCCAAACTCCTTCTGGAACAAGAAACATATCATATGTTTCATATGTACCCGAAATTGACATGAATTTACTAAGTGTTGGTCAACTACTTGAGAAGGATTACAAATGATCTTTTGAAAGCAAAATGTGCATCATTAGTGACTCATCAGGGACAGAAATCTTGTTTGTTACAATGAAGAGGAGGAATTTTCCTATCGAATGGCCTAATGCAGCAGCTAGAGTACATGTATGTGTTGAAGACAACACTTATCTTTGGCACAAAAGACTTGGACACACCAACTTCAACTCATTGAAGCAACTCAAGGAATTTGAACTTGTACAAGATCTGAATCCTATAAGTGACTATTCTGGTGTGTGTGGGATCTGTCAAATGGGAAAATTAAGCAAGTCTCCATTTCCCTTAAATCAAGCTTCAAGAGCAAATAATAAACTCCAGCTGGTGCATTCAGATGTGTGTGATTCAATGAGTGTTGCCACAATTAACTCCAACAGGTACTTCCTTCTATTCATAGATGATTTCTCAAGGCATTGTTGGGTTTATTTTCTTAAATAGAAAAGTGAAATGCTGGAATGCTTTATAAAGTTTAAAGCATTAGCTGAAAATCAATGTGGCTTTTCCATCAAGACCTTAAGGATAGACAATGGGACTGAATACACATCTCATGCCTTCAAGGAATTTCTTTAAGTTGCTAGAATTTTCCATCAGCTGACTGTTATTTACTCCACTTAGCAAAATGGCGTTTATGAAAGGAAAAATAAAACCATCATGAACATGGCTCGATGCTTGCTACTAGAGAAAAATTTGCTAAAAACCTTGTGGGCTAAAGCAGTTAACACTGCTATATATCTGCAAAATAGACTTCCCACTAAAGCTGTTGAAGGAAAAACACCTTGTGAGGCATGGTTTAGAAATAAACCTTCGGTTGCTCATTTAAGAATTTTTGGCAGTGTATGCTACTCTCACATTCCTGAAGCAAAGAGAAACAAGCTTGATCAACATGCTGAGATTGAAAATCTTGTTGGCTATAGTAATTCTTCTAAAGGTTACAAATTTCTGAATCCTCATACCAATCGAGTTTATGTGAGAAAAAGTGTGAAATTTGATGAAACTAATGTTTGGGAGTGGACAAAACAATCAGTCACTTCCTCTCTACAAAATGCACTTGATGAAGGTGTTGTAGAGCAACATAATGAAGTTGATGAAGATTCTGAAGATGAAGCTGCTGTCAGAGGAACCAAAACACTCGATGACATCTATACAAGATGTAATGTAGCATTGTATGAACCTTCTGACATCAATAAAGCATTGAATTGTGAAAATTGGAGAGCTGCAATGGAGGAGGTGCTTCGAATGATCAATAAAAATGAAACTTGGATCTTAGTTTCTAAACCTGCTGATAAGGAAGTAATTGTCCTGAAATGGATTTTCAAAGTTAAGCTCAATCCGGATGAGACAATTAACAAGTTTAAAGCAAGATTGGTTGTCAAGGGGTTTGCTCAAAGGCATGGGATAGATTTCAATGAAACCTTTGCTCCAGTTGCAAGGTTTGATACCATCAGAATGCTTCTCTCCATTGCTGCCCATCTTAAATGGCAAGTTTTCCGACTAGATGTCAAGTCTGCCTTCCTAAATGGCATACTTGAAGAAGAAATTTTTGTGGAATAGCCTTAGGGATTTGTAACCGATCCTGACAAGGTTTACTTGTTGAAGAAGGTCTTGTATAGACTCAAGCAAGCTCCAAGGGCATGGTATGCAAGGATTGATGAGTATCTTTTGAATTTTGGATTTCAGAAAAGTTGCAATGAAATCACATTGTATGTCAAACTTTCTGGAACTAAAACATTGGTGGTTTCAGTATATGTTGATGATCTTTTGATAACTGGAAATAACCTGAAGGCCATAATGGAGCATGTCTTCGACATGAATGACCTAGGAATAATGTCCTATTTTCTGGGAATGGAGGTTAAGCAAGGCAGACATGGGATCTTCATTTCTCAAGAAAAATATGCTCGAGCACTGTTAAAGAAGTTCAGCTTGGGAAAGTGCAGATCTGTTAGCACTCCAGGAGTTCAAGAAACTAATCTAATTCCTAAGGATGGATCTAATTTAACTGATACTACTATTTATAGAAGTGATGTAGGTGGTTCCTTGCTATACTTGTCAATTACAAGACCTGATATTATGTTCATCACAAGTCTGCTATCTAGGTTCATGAATTGTCCTTCTGAACTACATTTCAAGGTTGTCAAAAGGGTTCTGAGGTATTTGCACTGCACTCTCGACTATGGACTACACTATAAACCAATTGGTTGTGTGAAGTTGATTGGTTTTACTGACAGTGATTGGGCTGGATCACTCACGGATATGAAGGGCACATCAGGGTATTGCTTTTCTCTAGGATCAACCATAATTTGTTGGAGCACAAAGAAGCAAGGTCGATTGCTCAATCAACTGCTGAAGCTGAATATGTTGCTGGCTCATCTGCTGTGAATCAATGTGTGTGGTTAAGAAAGGTTTTGCTTGATTTGAATTTCAAGTTGGAGAAGGCTACTGAATTTTTTTGTGACAACAAATCTACTATGGCTATGGTGAAAAATCATGTTTTTCATGGAAAGACCAAGCATATCAAGATCAAATATCATGCCATTCAAGAAGCTGAGAAGGAAAACCAAGTGAAGTTGTTGCATTGCTCATCAGAGGAACAAGTTGCTGACATTTTTACTAAGAATTTACAGAAATTTCAATTTGAGCTTCTTAGGGAGAAGCTTGGAGTTTTCAACAGCACTTGCATCAAGGAGGAGTGTTAGGATGTAACTTGATTTAGTGCTATTGAAGTTATATTGTAATGTAGTAGGTATAGATTATTTTTATTAGGAGTAATTCATCATGTTCTGTCAAGTCCAAGCATCATTGTATTTTTGAATTTGAAGCAAATGTATTTAGCACACTCAAGCTATATATGTTCAGAATACAATGAAAAAAGTAGGTCTCTTTTTCGATCCAATTCATCTTCTTATTCGAATTCACAAGTTCTGTACATGTTTTTCTGCAAATGTTTACATAAGTCCCACCCAGAGGTTTTAACTAAAAATGGCAATTTGAAAGCTACATTAATGGGTTCAAAGAAGGAGAATTACCAAATGTACCCTTGAACCAAAGGGTAACGGTGTATCCTAGACTCGGATTCTATTGAGTAAAGAAGTCAAAAACGAAGACAATTATGACCCAATGATTAGCAGCTAGGGAAAGATTAATATGAGGAGAGGTAGGAGAAGAATTGGGGGATGAAAAAGGAAGGCATTCAAGGCAAAAGCAAGAGCTTCTCTCTCTTTTGGTTAACAATACTTTTGTATTACTATAGTTGTTTCAATAAGAAGGTATTTTTTCATTACTTGTAGCAAAGAAGTCTTCCAGTTCCTTACTAGTTGTAACTGCACTATTAAGTTAGGATTGCCACAGATAGATAAAGAACATCAAAGTCATTATGCTTTTCATCATACCACTATGTTGTTGCCATGATGAGCTAATAGATCAAAGTGTTAGGAACTTTCTTTTTATGGTTTTAGATTTGTTTTCATATTGGATACTTTTATAACAAATCCTTAAAAAAGAAATAACATGGTTTCACATAGAAGAACCTTATTTATGGAGCTTTTGAAAGCATAATACTTCTACAGAGATACACGTCATGGGATACAGGGTTAACTCATGTTTACGTCCACTCACTCGTCAATTTCGCGCAGGTGACATGGGCGTCGACTTCTACGTTCTGCCTAGTGATGTTTAGCCGAAGTAAGAAGAAACTAAAATGGGATATGATTGTACCAGAATTCTAATTTCTCCGATAATCATATACAAGAGTAAGGAGACATCATCCTCAGTTTAGATCAGAACTCACCGAGGAAACTAACAAAAAGTCTAAGGAGAAATTCTGGGTAATTGAGTAGAACCGAATTCCTTTCACCAGCCCTATGTTATGTACAGTACTCCACCGGTAGTCTCCCACTCCAAGCCCAAGATGATGAGGAATCACTTCCTCAGCCACCCAGTCTTCCACCAAATGACCAAGCAACTTGGAGACTTCCGGGATAAGCGTAGTTTTTTCCTGCAACACAAACCACAGCAAGAGTGTTTCTGACGAGAATTCAGTCACGAACAGCGTGGTCGTGCCAACACAAAAGCATGGAGATGCAACGCCCGAGGATGTAGCAACGAGTCTTGTGTTGCTTCACCACAAGCAGACACTTACTGGGAAGCCCATTTTTGCTGTGAGTTGTCCTCATGTAAGGGATTGACATGGCGTTCGGTGATGCATGTTTGTGTATACACCTATATATATAGGTGGATAGAAGGATAAGGATATGGAGTCGACAAAGCAAGTAAGTTTGGACTTGGCATGCTCCCTCCCTGGAATATATTATAGGATTTGTCGACGTGAGAAACTTAATAGAAAAATGAAAGTGTAGTCAAAAACGGCGTGAGCAAAGGGAAAAGGAAGGAGAGGAGAAGGCGTGTAGGGAAGCTCAATCGGCCATTTTCCCCCACGTTTTCATCTTATTATATAGTGATTTTCCTTTTGCCGACGTTTTTTTCTTTTGGCTGCTTACGTGGACAGCGGTTTTAGACTTTGCCACTGCGTTATCTTTTCTTTTATTCATAATTATTAACAAATAACATACGACTGCGCAGACAAGCTGATGTTATGTTCATTCATATTTATCTGCCATCCAGAAGCCTTCAAGTGGTAGGGTAGTATTTGTCCAAGAGCTTCTCCGA